>CAUYQV010098676.1:0-28384 GCA_963574575.1 Galagoides demidoff | reverse complement strand
GCCCTAGGATACTTATCTGAGTCCAGTAAAGATAGCGGAGTCTCTTACACCGTTAAACATACATGACTGTGGATGAAATGCTCTGTATGATTACATTTCCTCACGTGCCAAGTAGGACCCATGGCATGCACCTGCATTTTCCTTAAGCAAAAATCCACACAGTAATAGATAACTTACTTGAAAAAAAAGAATACGTGAGTCCAGGCACAGGGGCTCATGCCTGTAATCCTACCAGTCTAGGAGGCCGAGGCAGGTGGATTGCTTAAGGTCAGAGCAAGAGCAAGACCCCGTCTCTAAAAATAGCTGAGCATTGTGACAAGTGCCTGTAGATCCAACTACTCAGGAGGCTGAGACAAGAGGATCACTTGGGCGCAAGGAGTTTGAGGCTGCTGTGAGGTATGATTGCATGCCACTCTACCCAGGATGGCTGAGTGAGACTCTGTCTCAAAAAAAAAAAAGGCTCGGCACCTGTGGCTCAAGCGGCTAAGGCACCAGCCACGTACACCTAGGGTAGCGGGTTCGAATCCCCAGCCCTGGCCCGCCAAACAACAATGATGGCTGCAACCAAAAAATGACCGGGTGCTGTGGCAGGTGCCTGTAGTCCCAGCTACTTGGGAGGCTGAGGCAGGAGACTGGCTTGCGCCCAGGAGTTGGAGGTTGCTATGAGCTGTGATGCCATGGCATACTACCCAGGGGGATAGCTTGAGGCTCCGTCTCAAAAAAAGAAGAAAATTTTACAGTTCACCCTTCAACAACAAGAATTTGGACTCAGTGGGTCCACATATAGGCAAATTTTTTCACCCAAAACCTGTTGAAAACACAGTATTGGAGAGATGGAAACCCTGCATCTACTCGGACTGGGCAGGGCTAACAGCTGGGCGTGAACGTGAGCGCACCCCAGGACACGTGGGGAGACCTGGAACCACGCCTCCCACTCATACTGAGCAATGACTACTTGGAAAAAACAAATACAATGGTGGAACAAAACTTGTACTCTCAAGTACTATGGAACATAGACGTGAAGCCCAGGTGAAACCGTGGTTATTTTCTAATTCGACCTTTTTACTTACAAATAAAGATATAAAGCCATAACATTTGAGCGCCTTGCCCACGGTTACACCCCAGAGAAGCATTCATAATCTTCCCTGCCTCACTCTAGGCTCTACTGAACAAGCTTCTTATTCAAACTTTAATCAATTCAAAAATAAAAAGGCGACCTGACTGATTTCCAGTGCAGGTAGTTACATCCTTAGGCGCTATCTAGGTAAATTAACAGCTGACACTAAGATCATAGGGAATTTCAAACACAGGACTCTTCCCATTAGGCATTGCAAACTTTCAGATACTAGAGAACCAAAGTTTCGTCTTTACAAACATGTTTAGTTAAACATAAAAGGGTTGCCTGTGTTCCAAAATCCCACACAGAGGGACCTATTTATATAAAGTGATCTGCCGTCTACTAATCAGAGATTTCAGTGTAGGGGATAATATCTGACAGCCTGCTCTCTGTGTATGCGGAGAGAAAGCCGGGGAGGCTCATGCCGTGACATGTGGAAATTATTTATACCAAGTCACTCACATCTTACTCCAAAGGATTTTGAAGTGCATGTTTTGTGAAAGAGAGGGATCAAATTTGTAACACTTGGATTCACAGAACATCAAACTAAGCTTCTGAACCGAGGAGTCACTTCAGATCTGTGAATTGTTTTGGTGTGATTAACAATGGAATTCTGCCAAAAGTAGACAAAGACAAAAATCTGCCGTCCACCCTCACAGCCCAGGAACATGTGGAAGTGAGTCCCCGTGGAAAGCAGTGTCTCACCACTTACCCAGAACCAACGAGAATGAATACTTTCCCACAACTAAAATGTTTACATGTTTTCAATGTATTTCTTAAAGTTCTTAGATTTGTTTTTATGCCCAGATTCTTGATTTGCTGAGCTCTTGAAACTAAACTGGGCCCATGAGCAGCATTAAGGGAAAGGACAGTAACTGCTGTCCCAGGCCAAGCAGCTCACACGCAAGTCTCCCTTTCGTCCTAACAAAGCCCCGCGAGGAAGCTACTCTCACTGTCTCCATCTCTCAGTTGCAGAAACAGGCCTGAGATGACTTTGAGGTCACAGAATGCACGGTCTGCAGGCCCCGGCGATGGGGCTTTTAGTAACTGCAGAAGAAGAGGAGGTGGCCCCAGGCAGCCATCTGTTTCTGTGTCACAGAGATGCAATGGACAGCCTGTGATGGTACAAACGCCCCCTCTCTGTGCCCCCAGTCAATGAATCATTTCATCAAATTCCCAAAACGACCCCAGCATCACCAGCCAGAGCCAATGCATCTTCCTACTTCCCAAGCTTAAGTGTGTGGCGTGGGAGAAACACCCTCAGCTTCTAAGGGTCTGTCACGACCTCCTTGTCCTTTAGTCAGACCCCGTTCCGCTCAGAGCCCTGTCCCACTATCTCCTTCCCGCCTCCACGCTGCCGCACCCCTCTAAGCTGTGGGACTTGCTGGAGCATCACCTTCTCTGCGGGGCCTGCTTTAACCAGAGTCAACACTGCTGCCCCCACCCAGGGCCACACCCAACACAGGCCAGGCCCAGTGGGATGTGCTTCATGAATGGTGTGGGGAGTGGCACTCTGCTGCCCGACCTCAGCCCCACTCCCTAGCCCAGGGCTTCTGAACGTGTGAGCGCTCTCTGCAGCACCTCTGTTAGGAACAGAATGAAAGTCCTATCAGGATGAGTAAGGAGACAACTTCCTATGACCTGGCAGGTCCACTCTGAATGCCAGGGGAGTCCACCTGAGCCCTGTCCACCCTGGCAAGATGGAGCAAGCTTCCTCGCAGGAACCTCACACATCATTCACCATGACAAGGCCAGTGCTGTTCACGTGGCAGAAGTTCAAAAACTAACATGCTAGCCCTGTCCATCCAGGCTGGGACTGGGCATACCCCCCCACCTAAGGTTCAATATTTTCAGGCAGAAAAAAATATCCTTCTGCTGTGCTCAGGTGCCCGGTGGCTCACTACTAAAGAAATGAAAAAATAACAGACCAGTCAAATGAAAAATTTGTCAACATTAAATGACATTTTAATGTGTGCTGTCAATGGAAAATTTAGAACCATGAAAAGTGTCCATTAAAAAAGTACTCCCCTGTGGTGTCAGAAATACAGAGTGGCTTTATTCTTCTGCTGATATCGTGGGTGGAATCTGGCCCACATCACCAAAATAGAGCCTTTTACTTGCCCAATAAAACTATTCTGGCACAGGTCGCTCAAGCCCAGAATTAGGCAGGCTCTGCCAGCCAAGCAGGCCTGGACACTAGAGGCCCCTCCATAGCCTGCTGCCTCCAGGGACCCAGCCACACTCACCCAACTCTCTGCCCGACATACCAAGATAAGGGTGTAAACAGGACAGACACAACTATTGGCACCGTCTCCACACTCAAGAGGGACAGGCCTGAGTCGTGTCCTTCTCAGAGCTGGTCCTGGGTCCCTGACCAGGCCTGTTGATGGGTGAGTCCAGCACAGACAGGAAAGACCCCACCCAGACTAGACTCATACACAGAACCTCTCCCAGTCACAGCAATGTCCCTCTGTAACCCACAGCCAGCGCTTCCTTTACCCCATAAGGGGGTGGGAAAAGTGGGGGACGGCCTGAGTTGCAGTTACACTAGGCTGCCATAGTGTCCCACCTCCATAGGACCCGAGGTCCATTGTCCTAAGATTCAAAGACAAAGCTTCAAACAACAAATGACAAGGACAGAGCCAAGGTGGCAAAAGCATCGGCTCCCTCTCGAGTAATTTCTAGGAAACGGACATTACAACTAAAGTACAGTAGAACCACCATAGCTGACCACCTCCCTGCACTGACCACCTCCTTAAGTTGACTTAATTTTCACAAACTAGACATGCACCATGTGTACATATCAGAACAGTAGGCCTAGTTCCTTATGTTGACCAGTTACAGTCCCCGGGGTGGGGTGGGGGGGCGGTCAGCTTACAGGATTCTACTCTATAATGTTGTATCATGAATGAGCTTCCAAACATTGAAATGATCACAGATCACTGAAATACTGAATGCCAATGCACATTAAACTCACCTAGCTTTTTAATTTCATGTGTCCGCTCATCTCTTGTCAGTGGAACATAATTCATCTTCCGGCCGCTTTCTCCATATCCCAGGAGAAAACCCCGAGATCTGCGTGGACTCTTGGCTCCAGACAGGCGTGGCGCCTTCCACGCAACGGACAGCCTGTCGTCTGAGGACCGGACACGCACACGCAAGGGCTTGTTGGGCACTTCCTTTTCTTAAGAGGACATGACAGAGAGGCCATTAGACAGGGTACCACTGAGGTTTTACAATTCTATTAAATATAAGAAGTCTCTTCAAACTCTCAATTCAACAATTACCCATTTTTGGCAACTCATTCTAGGAAAAATACTTTTTCCCAAGGGTATCAACACTCTATCCACATGTTCTCCCACATTTCATACCCAGAGCTCTCAAGAACTTAAAATGAAAACCTTCTATTACTATGTTGGGACACCGCTGGCATGAAATCTTGGGTGTTGTACAATGTCCCTTGTCCTCTATCTCCTTTTGCCCCCTTAAGGCTAAAACCATATATTCTCTGGTCAGTGTAAAAATATAGCAGAGACACATAATGTGGTCTTTATTTACTGTCTTCCAGAAAGCTTTTTCTCTGTACTGTGGACAAGGCGGGCTTCCCCTCACAATGCACCACTAAGCTAAATGCTAAATTTCTGTTTGGGGTCTTAATTTTTCTTCCATGTGTAAGTCTTGCTCCTTCAGACAAATCTTGGTCAGGCTATACCATCGCTGCTATCCTCAGGGTATGTTTTCTTCTTGCTAAATTAACTGATTTTTGAGAAATCCTCTTGCTAAACCCATTAATCTCAAGAGATGCTCTGATTATTAACTTTGTCACAGCAATGCATTCTGGCAGCCGATACTTTGCTTTTATATCAAGTTAAGACCTAACACGTTTGGGACCGTACAACCGTGGCCTTGCCCACTTCCTAACAGTAGACCACATTCTAACCTTCCCTGCAGGATCCAGGTAAGCCGAGGGACATCTCTTTAATTGCATAAGGCAGTTACTTTCCAAGCATTCTTCCTCCTCTGTGTACATTAATCCCAGCACCAGTTCTGACTAATTTTATGAGACTGCAAAATTCCCAGCTAAGCTAAGATCTCAACACTAAGATATAAAAACATAATATCATAATATCAAATTTAATATCATAAATTCATATGACCTTCAATACCACAGAAATAAGTAGCCGTTGGACATGGTTATTCTGAAATGCCAGACACCTGGTTCCAACATCCTGAATCAAACCAAAACAAATACCCACTTATAGATTAGACGTAGTCACCTAATAAGTCCCTGGGTACCCCATTCCTAAAGGCTCCCAAAAGAACCCCATGTCATGGTCAACAAATATTTCCCCCAATATGCAACATAGTCATTATTTCAAAGGTTTTAATCCAATAGCATAGCCCAGTAAAATAAACGAATCTTCTGAGAACACACACGTGGGCCTTCTTGAGTCAGCTAAAAAATAAATGATCAAACAGAGATAGCATTCTCTGCCCTGGAGTTCTGTGCCAGTCTGGAAAGCTTCCCAGTCATGCACCTTGGAGTGGAATCAGTGCTCCTGGATGTCACTGTCACCACCAGGCCTTGGGGAGTGTTACAGGTCTCTGCTCCAAGACAGCTTCAGACTTGACAACCCCTAACACTCAACAATAAAATAGCCACAAAAAGGGCAATAATAAAAAAGGCCATTAGAATTTTTTGAATGAGATCTCTGAGGGGGAGGAAGTGAAGGTCTTAGGACAAGAAGCTGGTCAAACATGGCACAAGTGTGTCACCTGAGATGCCAGCCTAGGTGACAGCTGACACACACCAGGCCCACTAAACATCAGCCACACAGCCCAAAGGGACAAAAGCTGCCCACTGGCATTGTCTGGTATTCCCCCTTCCAGCCTTACTGTCTAACCACACCACCCAAGGAGGCCAGGCCCCGCATCACACCCATCACATGGCCTGTTTTACGTGGAATTTTACGGTTTGTGACAAGCTCTTTCATACTTTCTCTCAGCTGTCCTTACACAGCCCTAAAGTAAGCAGGGTAGATTCAGTAACCCCACGAGAAAACTGAGGCTCACAGAGGTGAAGCAGCTGACCCAAGGTCACGTGGAGGTTAGGGTCAAGCAGGGACCTGCATTCAAACACTGGGTTTCCAAATCTGACCCCTTTCACCTATGCCCCTTCCATTTGAGCTCCCCTTGACCCCAAGTGCCCACCACCAACCTCCTAAGCTCTTCTGCTAATGGATGTGAAACAAAGGCTTTATACCGGAGGGGCTCCCTACAGAGGGGGAACACAACGCCTTGCTCAGTAGGGGTTACACAGAGTGAACTAGACAGTATCTCAGTGGGCAGCATGTGACATGAGGACTTTTGCCAAAGATGGCCAGAGGATAAATGTCCTCAGGACAACAACATGGAGCTCATGTCTTGGTGAAAACCACAGAGTGGAGTGACAATGTCATCCCTCCAAACACGATCATCTCTCTTCCAAATTTCTGGATTTAGAAAAGTCAACCACATTTTTTCATGTATTTTGAAAAGTCCTTTAACACTTGGAGTGAGATATACCATCAAAAATGTTTGCTAGATCATTTGCTAATCCTCTTCGGGTTTGGTTTTGTTTTGAGATAAGGTCTCACTCTGTCACCCAGACCAGAATGCAGTGGCATCATCCTAGCTCACTGCAACCTCAAACTCACACGCTCCTGCCTTAGTCTCCCGAGGAGCTTGGGTAGCTGGGACGAGGGCGCACCACCACGTCTGGGTGATTTCTTCTTCTTCTTTTCTTTTTTAGAGATGGCATCTTGTCATGTTGCTCAAGCTAGTCTGGAATTCTCCAATTCTGGGCTCAAGCAATCCTCCCAAAGTGCCGGGATTACAGGCATGAGCCACCATGCCAGCGGCTAATCCCCTTCTAAGTTGAAGTACACGTTAAGAAAACTGTCCATATGGTTCAAATTCATTCGCAATTAAATTACTTAAGTGTTTTCTCTAAGTTGTATGTGATAGCCTCACCAAAGCCTTCTGAAATTTTCTAATAAATCTCTGAAAGTCTTTTATCTTGAAAACAGAACGTCATAACTGCCACAAGTAATGGAGCTCACATCCTCCAGTGTTGACTATATTTCAAACCGGACAGAGCACATTCCCTCAATGGCTCCTGACCGACTCGCTCGGGTAACTCATACTCAGAACTGGCAGATGGGAGAAGCCTGAAGCAATGAACCACACATCATCCACTTGGCAGGCAAGCCGGGCCAAGCAATCATCTGATTGTAGGAAAGACCAGGAAGCCAGACAGGATTAGAACATTTCTGATTTCTATCATGAGCTTTGCAAATTGGCAAATATCCTTAAATTGTACAGAATCAAAATCTGTTCTTTTCACAAAGAAAAAAATCCCAAATTCAACACGATGTTTTGCCCACTTAAAATTGTACGCTAACTAAACTGGTTAGCTTCTGAACTGAGTTTACTTAGGCTCTAAAGCAATGGTTCTCAACCTTCCTAATGCCGCGACCCTTTAATCCAGTTCCTCTTGTTGTGGTGACCCCCAACCATAAAATTATTTTCATTGCTACTTCATGACTGTAATTTTGCTACTGTTATGAATTGTAATGTAAATATCTAATATGCAGGAGACCCCCCAAAGGGGTCGTAACCCACAGGTTGAGAACTGCTGTTCCAAAGTCAAAGTCTGAATCAAGTCTCTTCCTTACTGGCTATGTGACTTTTCAAATTCTCCCCAAACTTCTACTTCTTCTTCTATAAAACAGTGCACAGCGTACCAGGTTTTGTGACGCAACCACGCACGGCACTCAGTGCTGCCCCCAGCACATACTGTGTTAAGCACACTTAGTTAGATTGGCAGCCATGACAAAAATGAAATCTCTCACTCATTAGATTCAGTACCTGAGTGTGCAGACCCTGTCAGGAAGGGCGCCACGAGTGTATCACAGAGCTTACCACGATGCCTTGCCCACAGGGGCACTAAAGAACGTGTTCAATGAACCAGATGTGAGCAAAAGACAGAGCTTATTGCCAAACACCCTGTACGTTGAACATCTTTTCAAATACAAGGCTGTCTGTATCCAGATGACCTTTCTTGCACCATGAACTGAGAGTGTTATTGGTCACCTTCACTGATGTTTAACAATCATCTATTACTCTAAGTCTTGCTCTTCTTTGGCGTAAAGCGTGTATACTTTCTGCTATCTGGTGATCGCTTTTTCTTGGTCCAAGTCTTGGCTTTCAGGGCTTCTTATTGTCCAGCAGAAGGTGAGGAATTACTTGCATCATAGCTGGGACGAGCCCATGGTTTGTCTGGTTTGTTCAGTTACCAGTGTGATGCCCCAGTGCTGACCGGTTCCTTCACATGGATGGCCCTGATCCTGTGGCCTGAAAGAGCAGGCCTGTGTGTTGACCTCAGGCAGCTCCCCACCATCCCCAAACATCAGCCTTCAGTGGAGCTGTGGACGCTGACTCAGGAGGGAGGGAGTCCAGCTGTCTGCACCAGATCCCAGTGTGCATGGGGAGCACCTGAGGGCTATGAAAATGCGCCCTCGTCTCCCGCCTCCCCAGCACTGGGTGAGATGCCAGGCCTCTGCGTGCTCCTGAGAGGTTCGCATGATAAGGAAGAGAGAGTGGGTCTGGAAGAAGAAGGAAGGGGAGGGACAATGTGTGGGGGGCACTGAAGGCCAGTTGAGAGCTCTGGGATGGACTGGGGCATCTGCTCCACAGGCCACACGCTGCATCTGAATCCCCTGACCACAGCCAGCCACAGGCCCAGTGTGCCTGACATCTTCAAGGGGGGCCAGCTGAGCAAGGGCCTTGCCAACCTGCATCTGCCACAGGCTCGTCCTTCCTGGTTAAGGTCTGACACATCATCTTCCTGAGAGACCTTTGAGAGCTGATGCACAAAGCTCCCTTCTGCACACCCGATATCTGCAGTGCTTACTCTAAAGTCTCTCTGCGATGCCATATTTTCCTCTCCAATAAATAACTCCAATGCTCTTAAATATTTACTTACTGAGTTTTTGTAATATTCAGACAGGTCCAGCTACTTAACAATAAGAAGGAGAAAGGGAATCTTATGTCTTTATTTTGGCAGAGTGTCTGTCAGCGAGCTGCCACCCTCAGTATTAATTGGATCTATGCAGGTACAAGGCAGGTTGCGCATATTTTTACAATGACGGATAGCAACACATTGACAGACAAAGAAAGTGAGGTTCAGGAAGGGTAAGGGGAATTGTTAGCCCCAGACAGCAGTCAGCGCTGTGCAGGGACTGGACCTGCAGCCCCTGCTCTCCCATCTCGCCCCACCAGGAGCTCACAGAGGTCGCAGAGGTCACAGAGTTGATGTCTCCAGTAGCTGCGTGGGGCATGAGCGCAGAGCCAACTCTGGGAGAAGGGCCTCTTGATGTCTCCCCAGCACCTTGGTTGAAGGATCCAGCCTGCAACTCCAGGAACCCCACCCAGGACACCCGAGCACACCCCCTCACAGTACATCTCAGCAAACTCCTGAGGACACAGTTGCTCTTCAGGGGAGGTCGGAGCCACTGTCCCGTCAGGAACCTACTTGCTGCCCTATTCCCCTTGAACTCCCAAGTGTGCCTAGTGCTTAGAAGAAAGGCCCTCTGACGAAGAGCGAGGACCTGGTCAGCCACACCAGTGGCCTGGCAGCCGACTTGTCCTGGGCAGCAGGCAGAGCACTGCGGAGAGAATTAGCACAACCTGGGCACATCCTGAGACCTTTGGGGCCGCTGGCCGAGCACCCTTCAGCTCATCTGCAGTCAGCAAATCTTTACGGCATTTTCAGGGGCTAACAAAAGAGAGAAGGTCTTAAAAGAACAAAAGGATGAAAAGAGAAAAGAAAATGAAAGGCAAAAAAGAACCTTGACCTCCCCTGAGCTAATCAATGCCAAGTATGATAATGTTACAGCTTGTGGAGGCCCAAAGAGCCCTCATAAAGCATTTAATCTAACTTTGAAACAAAGCAAACAACCTAAATGCCTTCAGCTCAAGACTTCAGCTGCCCAGAGCAAGTGTCCAGATTCCACATGACGTCTGCTATCATCATGGGGGGAAGCCACAGGCCATGCTACGGGACAGTCAAGAGAGGGACGTGTCGTCAGAGGGGGCCGCCAGCATGTGTGTCGAAATCCGGCAGAACTGTCTAGAATAGAGAGCACATCCTTCACGCCAGCCGGGACCACTGGGTCTCCACCAGTTTGCTTTGTCTGTCTGTTTCACAGAACATGTGCTGGGTCACGTTAGCACCTACCAAAATTTTCCCCAGATTTGTGGTCAAGTTTCCATAATAACAAAGAGAATGAACACCACTCCTGGAAGCACTACAATCTTGATTTTTATCTCAAAATTGCAATGGAATTTTGCAGACCACTCCATAATATTTTGGTGGGTGTCCTCATTTTAAAATAAAAGGTAACATGACTTGACGAGGATCCTACATGAGCAGCTGCATCCCTCTTTGAAGGGGTCACACTCCCAGGCCTGCCCTCTTTGTCTCACAGACATTCAAAGAAAAGCCTGAGGTGGGTATCAGTCAGAAAGTGGCATCTGGGCTCCAAAGTGCCAGCCTCATCAGAAACATGAGGTTCTGATAAACTGCTGTAGGTTCTTCCAGGAGGGGAAAACAAGTCAGCAAATACCTCATGTGAGGTCAGGCAGGTGACCTCATGCTGGGAGTGGCCGCTCACCTGCCTCTGAGACAAGCACTCATCTGACCTCCTAAGAGGGCCTTTCAGGGACACGTGGGTTCAGAAAAAACTGCACTGACATACCACAAAACGTTGGTTTCAGTCCCACTGCAGGAATAGGCTGCTCACACTGTCACCTGTCCCCACCAGCCAGATCACTCCCTTCCCTGGCGTTTTGGGGGGAGGGTTGGAACCCCTGAGGCCTTCAACTCTCCCAAGGACATCTGGCTTAATGAAGTCAAATAGCTCCACACACAAACCGCTTACCTCTTCTTTGTCACTAAAGAACAGCTGTACGATTGGTGAAGTCTAACCACATTCCCTCATGAGAGGCGGTTTCAAAAGGGGCACTGGGATAAAGAGAGCCGAGCCCCAGGATGCAGGTGCCGGTCACAGGGCTGTGAGCCTTCAGATCTGTCTGCGCAAGCCCTCATCAACACAGACCAGCCAGCCTGAGGAATTCCAACCACAAACCTTTGTCTTCCCCCAGCCCCTCAAAGTAGCAGAAGGCAAGGAATAGGACCTCTGATTAATGGCAAAGCCATCGTATGGCCGGCAAACTGGCGTGCCCAGGACCCTGCCCCTACAAGAATCCTGCTGAACTAGACAGGTGACCCTGATCCTCTCAGGCACCTTAGAGCCCTTGTTAATGCCACTCCTCTGCCACGGCATGGCCCCTGAGCCCCAACTGTGCAACCGTCCTGGGCTCTTGAGATACAAAGACGAGGAAATCAAAGCTCCGCCCAGGCCAGAAACATCTTCCCTGCAAAGTGCATACTTAATGAAATTCATAATCAATGAGAAAGCTACTGAGGAAATAAAGCCACAGGCATTATTATAATTCCCCACTGACCAAAGACTTCAATTGAAAACTGGCATGTGAAAAGAAGACAGTCTTTGTTTTATAATTAATCCCATGATTTTGAATTGGGGTACACTTTAAACCCAAATCTGGTACAGAGCAGCCCCACGGGTATAGCAAGTGGAAAACCGTCATTTGTCCTGAATATAAATGGTCTCCAATTGCTCACAACCATCATTCATTAGAAGTGGCAGGGTCGGTCCACTTTGCATCATATATCCGAAAATTTTCAAAGCTGAAAGGAACCTTAGAACCTTCTAAGGTTTCCTTTATAACCAAAGAAGGTTCTTAGAAAGGGACACAGAACCTTCTGGTTAAGTCTTATCATTTCCCAGCTGAGAAGTCCCAGGTGCTGAGAAGACAGGGGCTGCTGCCACCTGTGTGCTAGTGGTGGCCTGAGCCTGAGGCCCAGCCACTGCGTTCAGACGTGAGCAGTGCTGAGATCACGGTTTGGTGGGTGAATTATGCTCTTAAGTCAACAAATCAGGGAAAGAGCCATCTCAAGACAGTAGGCTTAGAGTTTTTAACTTCCACATCAAACATATTTAAATAAACAAACTGACAAGAAAATATACCTGAAAATTTGTGCTCATTTTGATAAAATACTAATAGAAAAGACCAAAATGCGTGCTTTAGGCATCCGTGTCTCAAAACCTGGAGGTATTTCCCATGAAATGAGTGCTAGGTAAGAAAAAGACGCTAACCTTTATTTTTTCATGAGTTCGCAGTTTCATTGTTTTGGGGTCAAATAATTTGGTCGACAGCAGGTGTCAACTTTTTAGTTAGGCCCTGGGAGGGGTCCAAAGATGAATGGGACCCCAGACCCGCCCTATCCTGCTTTCAAAGATGCTCATGTATACGGCTCAGCCTTAAAGAGAAGTTGACAACAGCCTTCCGTCACAGCCTGGGGGAGGAAAGGGAGCAGTGAGGTTAGAAGTCAGGAGAGGGAAGACGAGGGATGACAGCTGAAACTCCCTCTCTGCAGAGAAGCAGGAAGCAAGGTCACCGGCTAGAAGTGAGGGGAGCCCAGGCCAAGAAGGGAGCTGCAGCAAGTGGCAACACCTGGACTGGCCGTCGTGGAAGGAGAAAGGAAACTGAGTCCGTACCAGGCAGCCCGGAGGACCCGCAGAAGGGAGGAAACCAACTCTGGTGAGTTTTAATGCTGAAGATCAGCTCAGTTCTGACACATTTGGGGGGTGGGGGCAGGGCACCGAGCAGGCAGAGAGGCAGCTCAAAGATAGGGCTGGCCTGCAGGAGTGTGGTGCGGATGATGGGGTCCAGGTGAAGTAAGAAGCAGCAGGCAGGGGCTGGGTGGACCTTGCAACTGGAAAGGGTGTGCAGGTCCAAAGCCTGAAAAGGCCTGAGAGCCAAGCTTATGGCACGAGAGCATTGGAGGAGGAAGATGATAGTCATCAAACAGGGAATCCATGATCCCATGGAAGGGAGCAGCTCTGTCTCTAACTCCCACTCAGTGAGAGGAGCTGGCAGTTAAAAACCAGGAGGTGAGAACATCCCGTGGGCTGTCGTCATGGATGCCTGGAGTGGAGAGATACTACGTGCCAAGTGCCACATGCTACTGGCCCTAAGGAGCAACTTGGAGGTCGGTGGGTGACAGTAAGAAGACAAGGACTAGTGAGCGCACAGGTTGAGTATCGCGCCAGCGTTGGCTGCAAATGCCCAGGGGCAGCTGAGAGCCCTATGCTGAACTTGAGTCCAAGTGCTATTTAACTGTCCAAACAATGAGCAAGCTTCACCAACTATAACATAAACACAGTAAAAGACACAAACCAGACCTTGATTTCAGTCCTAGTTTAGGCTCCAGAGCTTGAGAAAAGCACAAAGGAACTAAATTTTTAGAAAACCTTAAAAATTATTAAATAGATACAATCACAGGCAGAGCTGAAATAAACCAAAACTAACACTGTTTTCCAGATGAAGAGTTGAGTGAAAGGTCTCAGCCCCGTCGAGAGCCCTTGACTGGTTGGTAGCAGAGTTAGAATGTGTCTGTGTCCCAAGCCCCAGTGTGTCTCTGTCCTGACCCTGGGGCCAGTTACCCAGATCTATCTGTAGGAAAAAGCTAAGACGCCTCGCAGAAAAGGAGTCTGCAAAAAAGCTAAATAACAGCCTTCCAGTAAGGGGACAGATGTGTGACGTGTCTTCCCTGGTGACAGGATAGGATGACATGGGTTCATATCTCAACAAGAGGGGTTCTACGTTAAAGACAAAGGAACCTCCTGACTGAGAGATACGAGATGAGCTACACGAGGGGAAGCCAAAGCTTCTGGCCTGGAGTTGCGTTTTTGCTCAGTCCTGTCATTTTCTGAGTCCTGAGAGTATTTGTACCTGGACAAATGACCAGTCTGAGGATCGCATAAGTCCTGCCCAACCTCTAGGACCCTCTGGCATGTGCTTCCTTTTCCTCCTGTGGCTTCGCTCTCTGTGGTCTCAGCTTGGTACCACCATCGTGGGCCTCCCAGTCTCCCAAACCCTCACCCCGCCCACTTAGTCTGTGTATCACGGTGCTGTTTATTTTTTTTTTTAGTAATATATGATTACATTACGAGCTTTATTGTGTCCCCACAAAATTCATATGTTGAGTTCCTAACCCAGAACCTCAGATGTGACTTTATTTGGAGAAGAGGTCTTTAAAGAAGGGATTGGGTTAAAGTGAGGCCATTAGGACGGACCCTAATCCACTCTGACAGGTGTCCTCATGAAAAGAGATTAAGACCTAGGAGAGACAAGGGGTGTGCGCAAGAACAGAGAAAAGACCCCGTGAGGACACAGCGAGAAGCCATCACCTGCGAGGCCAGGAGAGAGGCCTCAGGAGAAACCAAACCTTGCTTTGGACTTCTAGACTCTAAAACCCTGAGAAAAAAAAATTTTTTTTGGTTGTTTAAACCACTCGGTGTTGGTATTTTATGGCGGTCCCAGCAAACTAAAAAATTATTCCATCATTTTTCGCTTACATGTTTGTCGTGTTTCTTTTCCTTTAGAACCTAAGTTTCACTCAGGTGAGCCCTTGTCTGTCTTGCACCCCTGGCACCAAGACCTGTCCCAGAATGAATGAACTAATTAAAACCCTATATTTTTAGGTAAACAATACCCTTGAGATGGATCTAAGCCACTAAAAGAAAACCTTCTGGAATTTGTTTCCAGCAGCATAAAGGAATGGATTTTCTGCTGGTTTAAAATAATACACCAGAAGCACGTGCGCTGCCCAACGGCGGGGTGCTGAAGTGAACCCCTCTGGGCCTCGTGGCAGGCATGGATGCTGCTTTCTGAAGCTTTAAGGACAAATCCCTTCCTCTGAACAGAGATGGAATTCTGAATACTTGTCTTGTTTGATAAGAATATCATCTGTTTAACCATTTCTCAGTAATAGCAGCATATTTTCCAAGCCTCATAAAAGGGTATAGATACATTATCAATAATTTCTCGTAAGTCTTTTTTTTCTTTTTCCTGGAGCATTTCAACCTGGTCTGTGCATACTAGATATTCATGAGTGTTTTTAAGTTCTGCTTTATATCACATGCCATAACTCATTTCAGCCAGCAATTTCTTCTAGTGCCCTTTTTATACACAAAAATGGAGCATCATATATTATAGCAGAATATTTTGGCACTAAGGCTGCAGAGGCTTCTGCAGAGAGGTTAAATAACCTCACAGTATACAAAACCAATAATGAGCTGGAACATGATTATCTCTGACCCCTCAGCCCCAGGATTTCTGCTTGCTCACTGAGAAAGGTCTCTCTCTCACATACACACACACACACACAGACAGACACACGCGCATACACACGCATGTTTCCATTAAAGAAGGCATAAGAAATTATTTATGAAAAAGTAAAAAAACTACTTGTTCTAAAACTACCATTATGCAGAATACTGCATCAGGAAGAATATAAAAACAAAATGGTCATTGAAAACACAAAATATGAGATTCAAACACAAGGCACAAACATCCGCCAGTAAAAGGTTCACATGTGTCTGTCCACATGTGTGCCTTCCGGGGTTCACCAGCACACTTTTCTAGGTGTGCTAACTTCTTGATCATTTGACTGTCACTGTTTCCCACCATTTGAGCTGACCTCAGCTCTTCCCCCGCCCACTGGCGCACCTTCTGCCTCACCTCTTCCTCGATGGCATGACCCCTATGCCCCTCCTTGCTCTTACTTCCCTCTTCCAACTTCCATTCTCTCTTCTCGAATCACCTTGTAGGTGATTTCCATTGCAACACCCCAGGGCCCCTTCAGTCCAGTGCATTTGAAGAAGAACACATCACCTCTCCCCCAAAGCCAGTTTCCTTTTCTGATTGTTTTGTTTTTCCAGTTCTTTTCACATAGTAGGGACTTTGAAAACTGCCTACAGCCATCAAATCTGGTGTGAAAAGCAGATTTAAGATCGTTGTTGTCACATACTCACCTTTATCTTAACAATAACATCAGATTGAGATATTTAAACACACAGTGCATGAAACTAAAACAGAGACCCACACCATATTGCTGTGGGGACATCACTCAACCACACTTTGGAATAACTACACTCATTTCACATCATCTTTTTCACCCTTCATTAAATATATTTAAGAAACATATGAGAAATATCAACATTTCTCTCAATAAGTAAAACAATGTGACCAGACAACACCAACATCCAAATGATCAAACACACAGATATGCAAATATGGAGCAGAGATGGAAGGCGGATTATCCCACATAACACCTACTTGTAAAATATCCCAGGGTTGTAAGAAAAAGCAAGACATGATGCAACGTATTAGCTAATGAAAGCCACTGTTTTGTGAGTCCCGTTCATTTCTGCCATTCACAGGCAAAAGAGCTGTAAGGATCCCGATCAGGCCAGTACTGCCATCTCAGCCACCATATTTGCCTGTTAACAGGGTGACAAGATCCCAGATGTAGACACAGACACTTCCCCACGAGAGAACATGGAAGAACGGTGAACAATGAGCAACAGTGGCTGCAGCCTGGCTCCCCAGGCGCAGGACACATGGACCAGGACTGTGTGGCACGTGTGTTAGTTCACGATGGGAACTCAACAGAGGTTTGTGAGCATGTGTGTGACAGAAGCACAACCCTCTTGCGAGGTGTCGCTTCAGTGAAGACATGGATCTCACACGAATGAGCGAGTAGTACCTGTGACGGTTTCATTAAATGGTCCTGGACCCTTGATGGGAAAACCATCAATCTTGATCCATTCACCTCCTAGATTAGGGAAATGCAACTTGATAGTTAGAAACGAGGACTATGGGACCTTCCACATTTCAGTGCATCCCTAGCACACAGTGAAGCAATCTTTTCAACAGTCACTCGGGACACCTAAGCTTTGTGACAATACATAGTTTTGATCTCTTGCAGGGTTCACTCCAGTGAGTATTCAGAAAGTTCAGGCAAAATACTAATAACCCACATTGAAGCTATTTTAAAAGAAAGGATAAGTCTCTTCTCCTTTTCTGTCTTTCTCTCGTTTTACAAATATAACAAGCTCTTGTTCAGGAATTCTTTAATCATTCTAAATTTATATCGACCTGAACAAGCAAGGAGGGCTGTCTCTCCCAATCTAAGTAACAAAACTACAGCCTTCAATACTAGAGAAGACTTACCAGGTAGGCTTTCAGCTCTGTATACTGGACGGCTGACTCCACTGTGGTTTTCTGCAGTAACCAGCACAAAGTACACTACCCCCGGCTCTGAAACATATGGTTCGTATCAAGCCACCATTTCAAATTTCCAGGGATGACACAATTTGACTCACTAGCCATCTTCCTTACACCAATTTATAACTAAATATGAAATCTGAGTTAAGTGACAAGCTCAATAATAGCTTTCTCTCTTTTTTTTATTAAAATCACACACACTCTTCTCATGCAACAGAAACACACCTGACCCAAAGAACAGGAACTTCACTTAGTACAAAGTAGGTGGCATGTGTAATAAGCCTAGATTCAAAAGCAGTCCACAAAAAGAGATTTTGCAATTTTTAACATGAAATCGATGTAGGGAGTAGAAACACACTGCCCGATAAATACGTGCTTGAACACTGCTGTCAGTAACTCCGAGTGACATGCCCCTGCAGAGGCTCCGAATGAAAATCTCCAGAAGATAATCAGAAATGTCAGTGTAACTCATCAATTCAGCACATGGGAAATCTTCACTGCAATACGTTAAAGCTCTATGAGATGTTCTCTTTTTCACAATAAAATGTTTCCCTTACTCTATCTGCATGTTGTTTTTCACCGTTTCAGCAAAAATCTAGAAAAAATATTTCCTAGAATCTTGGAAACGCTAATCATGTAGGGGCCAAGGTCAAGTAGCAGAGGTCTCTTTGGCTGAGCTCCTGGAGCTGTTGAGATGAGAAAGGAAACCAGAACGCCACGTCACAAAGGGAGTGTACCCCGAACCTGGAGTTTCAGAAAGCAGAACTCCAAGTGCGCTGGTTTTCCTTGAAATGAATCGTGATCTTGTAACTGGTAGGTGAAGGTGCCAATTTCCTTGAAGAGATGGAAGCTTGCGGGCATTTCAGGCCAGAAAGAATAATTAAAGAGGCAAGTTCTATCCAGGGCAGTAATGATAATGATGCTTCTCGAAACAAGGAGCCTTCCTGTAATAGCAGAGGCCCAGGACCTGCAGCTGGGCTGACACCATCTGGGGGCCTGCTGTGACCTGTGATCAAGACTGGTGTGACTTCTGTCTGACCAGGGCAGGGCCTGGGGCGCTAAGGATTTGCCACACTAATTGGGAGACCACTACAATCAGGCAGAATGCAAAACTGGGCTGCGCCAGACGCCTCCTCATTCCCTCGTGTTTGTATTTCAAAGCAATTTAATCCACATGTCTCTGCCTCCCATACAGTTAGCTGGTCAGAAGGCTGCCTAGGAGACACTGTCTGTTCTTCAGGGAGTTCTGGGCCCCTCTTTCCACATGTTTTTCTTCTCTGCAGCACTTATGACAACCCAAGATCTGAGCAAACAAATAGGACCTTGCTCATGCCTCCACCTATAGACTCCCCATTAACCTCCCAGCTGGGCTCAGGGGAACTCGGGGGCTACCCTGATGCAGGATAGACTCCGGGAAATGTACATTTGGCTGAAGCCGTGAGGAAGGAAGTCTCCCTTTTATACACTTCCTACTCTGTCATGCAGGAAGCATAATATCAAACCCAGGAGGTGGAAGGAGTGAGGTGGGCCACGGCTAGGGGACGGGTACTGAGCAGCCATGAGCTGAGCCCCTAGGAGGGGTGTCCAACCTTTTGGCTTCTCTGGGCCACGCTGGAAGAGGACAAATTGTCTTGGGCCACACGTTAAGTACACAAACACTAATGAAAGCTGATAATCCAAAAAAAAGCTATGCATAATTTTTGTGATATCTGACACCAGAGATAAGCAAAATAGTCCTCATATAATCCACATGTGCCCCGAAGCCACAGGTTGAACACCCCTGTAAGGATCAAAACGCCCACATGGCATGTTCTCGATATGCTGACTTCTGTTACTTCCTTATGACCCAAAGTAAGGTCAGGCCCCCACATGATAGCAGAATCCATGGAGTTTCAGGATACTGGAACCAAAATAGAAGATGGAGGATCCAGAGACCAGCTCAGATCCCAAGTCCAAAACCACCTACATCTGCACTCCCATGAAGATACAGATGGAGGCAAGATCTAAAATGTTCTAAACTTCCAGAATCAAATTAAAATTAAATTTAGACAGGGAGAAAGGTCACACCTTTAATCAGATGTGGCTAAGCATAACCTCTTCCACACACCTGGATGGGGACATAGGACTTGAGCAACCCCTGATTGTAAAGTAAGTTAGAAGTCTCTAGATTAGCCTGCCAAGTTGTCTACTAGTCAAGTTCCTATAAGACAAAAAAAGGTCAGCATACTTTCCAAGAGCACATTCAGGAATTAAAAACTGTTGGCTACATCAGTGTGGAGAGAGGACCACGAGTTCAAGTGCACCAATGGGGAAGCCCAGTGGCAAGGTGAAGGCTGTCAAGTGACAGCCTCCTGAGGAAAGCCTCTGAACTTGGGTACCCCTTCCCAAAGGTCCCTCAAGTCCAGCCATCCTTTGCCTCACAAACAGTCACCCTAAGAATGTAACTGAGCATCCTGGTGAACAGCCAATTCTGTGACAGCAAGATCACAGGTCACTTACCCACATCCTCAATAAGGAAGGAGTATGTCTCCGCATTCACCTTGATGTATTTAAGACTTTTCAGTGACTTCCCATAGGCAATGTTGTAATGCTCCACAGGTCTACTGGAGGCATCTTTGGGTGGGTCCCATGTGACTTTCAGGCCCATTTTGGTGGGCTGCAGTTTCACGTGCCTTGGCTTCAGTGGATGGTCAACTACGCAAACAGCACAGCTATCAACTTATGGCAATAGCAGATTAGGAAGATGAATTTCATGTTTTCTGATATTTTTAGCAGAAAAGTAAATGGCATCTGATGCATTTGAGCCTAAAGGCATTAAGTACGGTATGTCTGCACATCTTTACAGAGGGATAGCAAAACCTACACTAAACCCACAGGTTTTGTGTATTCTGGCTAACTGTGGGTGGTAAATTTAAACCAAAAGGGCAACAAATCAAAATAAACATTAGGCATTCTCTGGCTTGATTACATTGTCTTGCTAGTGCACGAATAACAACTCAGTAATTTGACATACTCTCCAGATGCAGTCCTATATTAAATAAATTCTTAGTATTTTAATGATACAGTTGGACAATCCTCAAAACACCCCTGATACAAACGACATAAAGCTGTCCTGATGAGGAAGCATGTCCATGGTATTCTCAGTGAGATAACAGAAGCATCTGTGTCCACAAAGATGACAAACCAAGTTCATCAACAGCTTAACAGAGAGACAAAACTCCAGTTTTATCCGCATATAACTAATGTAAATGTTTTCATGATTTTGTTCCAGAAGAAAAACAAGTTAGAAGCACAATTATATTTTTATCTTAAATGAGGGAGTTTCAGAAAAATTCTTGCTATTTAAAATTACTAAAATAAAACATAACATTTTGTCAAACAAAATCTCTCAGCTCTCTATGCAACTGATATACAATGTAACATAGATACAGGCTAAATATACAAGTGATAGTCAAACAAATTTTGGTCAAGCTTGGATCCGAAGCTGACTAGTCAATGTCGCAAAGCAAGCTCAGGGGGGAAAAGTAACCTAAAAAAACAAGAAGCCAAAAATCTTTAAACTTAGTAACATTAAGAAAAATGCATTTAGAATCTCATGGAGGAAGAAAGGGAAAAGAGAAAGTACACGGTGACACATGCATTGGTTAGGATACACTTGTAACATTGGATGAAAATTCTGAACAGAATAACCGCAGGTGATTCTGACACACCTCACTCACTCCTCCCAAAACTGCCCCCATCCCCCTACAGTGAAATGATTACCAAAGGAGAAAACTCCTTAGAGAAAGTGACGAGATTATAAAACATACACACACACAAACGTGAAGATTTTCACAGCATTAGGGAAAGAATCTCCATTTGGGGTTGGGCACAGTGGCTCACACCTGTAATCATAGTCTGTGAGGCCCAGGCAGGTGGATTGCTTGAGTTCAGGAGTTTGAGACCAGCCTGAGCAAGAGAGAGCCCCTCCCATCTCTACTAAAAATACAGAGAAAAAAACTAGCTGTGCATCATAGCAGGTGCCTGTAGTCCCAGCTATTTGGGAAGCTGAGGCAAGAGGATTACTGGAGCCCAGGAGTTTGGGGTCGCTGAGAGCTATGATGTCGTGGCACTCTATGCAAGGTGACAGTGTGAGGCTCTACCTCAAAAAAAAAAAAAAAAAAAAAAGGAATCTCCATTTTGGGCTATGGGCACAGACCAAAGTCCACAAAACTTCCCCCAACTCCAGATGTGACACTTCCATGAGCCTGTGATGGAGAAATGCAATGGAATGTTCTCTGGAAAAATTTGAGTTGGAAAGACTATGAAGATAGCACAGCAATCCAGCAATCATGTTCTGGGCATTTAAAGTTAGCAATAGGGTCTCCTCTAATTTTCTTTCTTTCTGTTTTTTGTTTTTGGTTTTTTTTTTTTTTTTTTTTGCAGTTTTTGGCCAGGGCTGGGTTTGAACCCACCACCTTTGGCATATGGGGCCAGTGCCCTACTCTTTTGAGCCACAGGCACCGTCCCGTCTGCTCTAATTTTTATTACCCACAAAAAAATCCAGGAATCATTCTCAGGAATCTAGTATCTCACAC
Organism: Galagoides demidoff; assembly: GCA_963574575.1. Classification (NCBI taxonomy): domain Eukaryota; kingdom Metazoa; phylum Chordata; class Mammalia; order Primates; family Galagidae; genus Galagoides; species Galagoides demidoff. The sequence goes on along the minus strand of CAUYQV010098676.1, from coordinate 6,430 downwards.
TGATCAAAAGGTGTGTTGAAGCAAAACAAGACATCCAAAAACCACACGAGGGGCTCATGGTGGGACATTTCCCCTAAGGAAGAAACTGAATGAATGAATATGGGAATGGCACTTTTCCTGACAGTTCAGTTCCAAATCTCCCTTAAGGATCTCTCCTCAAGTTCCATCAACAGACTTTCTGAAAGGTAGGACCTGTGAAACTCAACACTGTCATGGGGCGCTCGTGACTCCATCACAGCTACCCAGGCCAGAAAACTATTTACTGTTATTACCGATACAGGAAAAGAATAAGTTATAAATATACCCATTGTTCCTCCTGGTTATGCCTGGCAGGCATCCTTGGACACGGAATTGAATAATTTCTAAGTCACATGTGAATCCACATTCAAATGGATGCATCAGCCCAGCCTTAGAAGAGCCATTCAGATCCATCAAGGAGCTCCCACAAAAAGAACCGAGAGAAGAAGGGCAAGAGGAAAATGCCCCTAGTTGCCAGCGTCTGAGGCATGTCATCTCATCTGCTTACTCAGAGTTTCCCAGTGTGTTCATGCAAGAATCTGTCTGCTCTCTGCTCACCAGTGCAGAGAACCATGAAACTGTGCATCTCAGCTCAACAACTGCCTGGGCCAGCATTTGTATGTTAGAAAAAAGGGCATATGATGTACCTCTGCTCCAAAACATGTGGAAATGGGAGCATGAAACGAATGGGAAATGGGCCTATGGAGGGTCTAAACCATATGCCCCTTAAACGTAGCTGCCAGAGGTGCTCATCACACACACCTGCAAAGTATTTACTCCCTCTAGATTACAGGTGAGGACACCAAGGCCAGGAACAGAGAGGGTAGGTGAGCTGCCCAGAGCCACACAGCTGCTCCAGGAATGAAGCTTCTCTTAAAGCCTCACTCGTCCAGAAGTTCATAGGCCTCAGAATTGTCCCCGATTTTGGAAGACCAAAGACCATATCCAGTGAAACATAATTAACATAAGAAGCCACTATTACCCTGACACAAATCGAGAGGCCTCCGTAGTTGAATTCACCATTCCTACCTTCCTACCACCCTCGCAGGGCACTCACGCCCCCTCCTGCCATCACCTCCCTTTGTGCTTCATGTCCTCCTTGTCCCCTCTCTCTGGAGGGAGTAAAGTAAGTGAATGACATGAGTTCCTGGGAACTTTTGCATTTTTATGCCAAAACTTTAAACCAGAAGACTGACTTCGTAGTAGTGACATTTTAAGCCTTAGAGAGTTACCTACTGAAGGTCTTTCATTTTTTAACATAAAAGGCTTTGGGGAGCCCTGAAACCAGACTGTAGAGGCCACCCTACAGTCAATCTTGTCCTGAACTTAGGTTCCTCAAGACTCCTTAGACCCATACACCACTACCTTCCCCTCTCGCCTGCACCCAAGACACACAAACAGGCCAGGTCAACAACATACTTGACCTGATTAGGAGATTTTTCATTTCCTAGATTCCCATCAAGTATGATGTTTAAAATTCAAGTCATTTTTGGTGCTTCATGTGTAACTCAGGCCTGGACGCACCAGACGATCAGGAGGGCCAGGTAGAAAGCATCTTGCCAGCCACTGCTGCCGGACACTCACCCCAACCAGCCCCCAACTCAGGGCAGTCAGGCAGGTGCAAACCCACATGCATGAGCTTAGATTACTTGACAGAAAACTTGTTCTTGGGGCTAGAAGCATGACAATTTGCCTGATTCCTGATCATCATTTTGAAGGTCTGGAGGCACCAGGAGCATGAACGTGGCTTTGAGCTCTGCAGGCTGCATTCTGGGTTCTGTGCTGAGAAATCAGCATTCTGGTCATCTAAAGAAGGAACAGGATGGGGGCGGGGGGGTCCTTACCAAATTTAGTATTCTTAGAGTCTTAGAACAGGCCTCCTCCCTGCCAGACAAATGAAGCACATAAGCTTTTGTAGCCATTCTCAGTATTCTTATTTAATGAAGGTGACCCTGGGTACAGCCTTTAGAGCTATATCCCATGAATGGGTCTCTAAAGGAAAAAACCCCAAATGTCAACACAACAGGAATTCCGCAGCCCAGCGAGGGGACCCTGGGAGGTCACATCACAGGCAGGCAGGTAAGCACAACAAGCAGTTTTTCCATCTCCGTGGGATGAAAAATGAGGAAATGAGCTTAAGCTTCAGCCTAGGGGACTTGGGGTCAAATAAAAAGAATTTCCTGTCTATGTCCTTCCCCATCTCCCCCATCAAGGCCGACTGTGGATGGAGACAGAAAGCTGGCAAGGTGCTCCAGCCGGGAGGAGGGAGCCGGCCAGGGCCTGCTGTGACCCAGACAATTTCAGACCACAGCTATGTCACTTCCACAGCTCATACCAGCAGGGGCTGAGTAGCAAAATAATATTTTGGTGATCATTCAGATACCCAGCAACTGCTCGGCTAGGCATTTCTGTGCCACAGCTACCTTAGGAATGGAAAAGAGGGGTACGGCCAGCACCCAGACTCCAGACTCTGATCTAGCTCCAAACTCCATGCAGGTCTCATCCAAGAGGGCTCAAGAAGTATAGGTGGGTCCAAGCACCAAAGTCTGGATCCACAACTGCTCGAGGATGGATTCCAAGGTTCCAGCAGCTCCACAGTGTCTGTCCTTCCAGGGTCTTCAGCTTCCAACCACAGGCCTCAAGAATTCCTCAGGGGTAATGAACATCTTGAGTCCAGAATTAAGGGCCAAGGCCAGCCTGGCCAACCTCTGCAGGGGCCATTCATCACAGTGGACAGGGCACCACATCTCACCAGCCCCTTCCTCACCTTCCCACCCAGTGCTGACCACACACTTGGTGCTCACTAAAAGGGCAGATGGGTTGAAGAAAAATATGTAAGACCAATGAGATCAGCCCAGGGGTCTCCAGCTCAAATGCTGACAAGGCCTAGGAAGATGAAGCCAATGAGGACAGTTTATGGGGAGTATCTATGCCATCTACAGGTGCAATTTAGTTTCAGGTACCTGCTGACCAAAAGAAATTCAGGCCCCACACTATCAAACATTCAGGTTTTTTTTCTAAGAAGCAAGAAATCTTGATCATTGCATGAAATCTCCTAATTTTAGATTAATTCCACTTCTAAAGAAATACTATGTGGACACACACACACAGAGCACACACATATCAGCTAGCTAGAGTCAGCCCACTGGTGGCTGGTTGGCAACCTCTCCCTTGACCCCAGAAGAAATCCTTTGGTGCTGACCCAGACCATATCCCAGTGTCCAATTTCAATTCTGAGACTCCACTGTGAATCTAGATCCATGAGGAAAGCTAAAGTCTGGAGAAGAACTAGAGCCATGTCGGCCCCTGAGGGCATTAGGTAGAGACCTGCCCAGGAAATCACACCCCACATCCAGACCTGCTTCCCTCCCTCCCACCCTCCTTCCCAGAGACCCAAGGCTCTGTGACAGTTGTCCTTGGCTCCAAGAAATAAGGAAGACATCCTAGGAAGGCTTCAGCAAGGGAAAGGTGGACTTTAACCACTAGCAAACCTGGCAACTTCTGCACATCTACCTCCAGCCTAACCATTCCAGACCAATAATCTTTATGGCCCATATTGTCTCATATGACCCTCAAACTGAATATTTTCAAAATTAAACTCATTATCTAACTGCTGAATATTTTGGTTCAGACATCACCACCCGTCCAAGTACCCAAATCAGATGCTCAGAATTATCCTCAAGTGTACAGACATATTCACACGGACAAAATAAATGTTCCCTCCAAAGGGAATCCTGACAAGGGCTATTTTTCAAAATAAAGACAAGAAAAATTCAGAATCATCTACTAAAAGGAGTCAATGGTAAAAATAACCCCATAATGACATAATTCATAGAGAAACCATACTGAGAAAACAGACATTCCGAATAGTAACTGAAGCTTTCTGGATTCAAAATCTTGCTTTCATTTGTTTGTTTCTTGGTTTGGTTCGCTTTTTTTTTTTTTCCATTGTTACTTCATCAAGTTCTCCAGGTTGGTAGAAGAAGAAATGAAGATGGATGTTAGATGTGAGAGAGCGAGAAGTTTTAAGGGCATTACTAACCCACAGGGGACGAAAGACAGAACTGTCTTCTGCTAGGCATGCCTCCCATGGATTTGCTCCTTTATAACTTTGCAGCTACTGATTGGGGCCAAATATACTGAAAGTCCCGGCCCAGCGTCAGCATTCAATAAATACTAGATGAACGAATGAATACCTTCAGTGATGTTTACAGTCAATCTACCCCTACAGACAAAACAGCACCCACTAACATGCTTAAATGTTCTCATTACTGTGACTGCACAGCAGCACGGCTATCACCTATATAATCATTGTAGAGAAGGATGCTAAAAACCACAGCTGCAAGTGGGGAAAATCGACCAATAACATGGTGAATGGGTAGAACCAAATATCTTCTAAAGCGATCACTAATAGAATAGCTACAAGAGAAACAAATTATATTTCTTCTTTGATTTTTCTACAAGTATTCACTGGGGAAAAAAAAATTGTTGAAGTAACTAAAAATTAGTTTGATTCGTTTGAAAATCCAGCCTGCACAGTAGATTTGAGTTGCTGTTTGCATCTCACAGCTCCTGGTCAGAGTGTTCTGCGTGATTCCTAGATTCCTAGGACCCATGTGTTATGCCTTAAATAGCAAATGGGACACATTTGGGCAAGCAAGAAGAAAAGGGCCTGTATGTTGCTACTGCATCGTAAATAACCAATCACCTTTTAATTTTATTTCAACCAGCTAAACGTACGGAGCAGCCTTTCCTGAATGTGAAGCACAGGTGCTCGATGCCCGCATTTGAGTTTAAACCAGACTGAGGAAAGATATAAGGGAGCCAGAAATCAAAATACCAGATTTATTGCCAATGGTAGAAATGAACTGGAGAGTGTGGTTCTAAACTGTGACCACCATCGTGCTGCCTATTTCCCCATCTCCCTTCTCCAGCTCTGAACCATTAGATGACCCAGAAGGGAGGGATGGCTCAGCCTGCGGACAGACCGCTAAGCATGGCTGCTTCCAAGGTGGGGACAGAGAGCAATAGGCCTGGGCCCTGCCACAACCAGCACCCTCAGGGACAGGTGAGTGGAGCAGAGTACAGAGGAAGGCAGCTCCCAAAAGAGACACGCCCACCTGTGGCCTCTAATCCAGTAATGCCACCAGGTAGGGACAGCAGGCCAGCAGGGGCTGGGCTCTTCCCACTGGCCCATCAGTTGTGGCTGCCCCATAGAGCATAGTACAGGATGGGTGAGAGGCTGGAAGTGTCACTCTAGCAATGGCTCCTTGGGAAAACACGGGAGAGGAAAATGGAAGCCCCTTTAAAGCCCCTCAACATCCCCAGCTGGTTGTCCCTGACCCTGCTGTGATGTCGCTGTCCCATCGCCCTGTGATGATCCACCAGTGGCCAAGACATGGAGGCTCCTCAGGGAGAGGATTAGGCTGAACTTGCCCATCTTCAGGAGACCCTCCTGAAGTCCTATTGTGCATTTTCCTGGAATTCCTGGGAGGATACCACCCCCCACAGGGCCCCAAGGAGGCTCTGACATGAGTAAGGCTGATGCTCGAGCCAACTTCAAAGCCAAGTTGACCTCCAGGTTGAAAATCTCCTGGCTTGCCCTATTCCAATACCGAATTTTGCCCAGTTTACGTGGTCCAAAACAGCTAGGCAGAGTCTAAGCAATGTGATGTGATACCATAAAAATATACTGATCACATAAAATGTACAATATAAAAATACCCTGATTTTAATAGAAATCCCTCCCAGCATAATTTCCCAGGGGAAATGTAAAGTTTAAACGTACAGCCTTCTTTGGCTTATAGCTTAAACTCAAAAGAAATTAAAGTTCAAATAGCTTTCCTCTTTTACTTCTTATACTGTTTAGTCTCAGCCAGAGGAGATTCATTCAAATGCCCAGATGGAGTCAGAGCTCCCCCAGCAACCGGAGCCTCTGCCGTCATTCACTGAAACGCCTGCCATTTCTTCAGGATTCTCTAAAGTAAGAATAATTGAATCCAAATGTTCCCATTTGCCTAAATTCTTTGAGTCTCCACACCCTACACTCTCTATGAGGAAGTGACCCCAAACCGTCTTTTACAGAGGACACATATTGTCTCTGCCCATCGGGTACAGCTCCCCCAGTTCTTGGTAACAGACCGGTGACCATGTGACTCCAAACCGCCCAGGACACTTCCTTGCCTTTGTCCTCACTGCAGCCGGGCTGGAGATACTGTCTGTGCAGGGAGGACCCTGCAATTGCTGGTGACCAGGTCTTGCTGCCACATGGGGAAGGGACAAGAGGTGAAAAGAAAATTCAAATGACGTCTGGTGCCCTGGTTCTAGACTCCCTGAAACCAGCTCAACCCTTGCCCTCCCCATAGTGTGACTGTGAGGACAAATGGATGAATCTCAGGATTTATTTTATTTT
>CAUYQV010098672.1:0-10431 GCA_963574575.1 Galagoides demidoff | reverse complement strand
AGTGCCATGGCATCACAGCTCATAGCAACCTCCAACTCCTGGACTCAAGCGAGTCTCCTGCCTCCGCCTCCCAAGTAGCTGGGACCACAGGCGCCTGCCACAACGCCCGGCCATTTTTTGGTTGCAGCCATCATTGTTGTTTCGCAGGCCTGGGCTGGGGATTCGAACCCGCCACCTTAGGTGTACGTGGCTGGCGCCTTACCCACTTGAGCCGCAGGCGCTGAGCCCCTCCTTGTTTCTTGTAACGAGCACACCAGAGTCCTGAGTATCAGGTTCTTGAATATCTGTTTTGCCTCTGCTCTATATATAAATAAATGCTTTTTCTCAAGTGACTACCAAGCGTAAGTACAGAGAGCTTTGGTAATTTGACCATTATCTGATGACAGAATTTTGCCTTTTAAATATATACTTAAACTATTTATAGATAAATAAATATTTCTTCCCTAGTCTGGTGCTAGAACTGCATGTAAAAGCCTCTTGGTAATGTTCCTGGCTCTAGGACGTAGTCGTCCCTGGCTTGTAGAATTCCATTTGTGAGTATATGGTATTATAATGCTTAGGAGTTCTCTGGTGGTAGTGGGTTAGGGCACCTTATTCATAAAATCGACTTAGTTGCAGTGATTGTTAACTTAGAATATATATTTGTGCCATGTAAAATAAACTCATCCCCTTTCTGATAGTAATAAACTAGTGTTTTTTGTTTTTTTAACTAAGTTATTATGTTTAACTTAAATCATTATCCCTTTTATTGGTAGGTGGTAACGTCCTTATCTTGGCTCTCTGGGGGGACAAAGGAGCCCCACACATGCAGGCCTTACACTTCTGTTTTGCCTTGGGTGCCTTTTTGGCTCCACTGCTAGCTAAGCTGGCCTTGGGGACGGCGCTGCCTGCTGAAAACCGCACAGAGTCTGACTTCCCCCAGCCTGCACTCAACCAGTCATCTGAAGCCGACTCGGGACCTCTGTTCGGAGTACCTGCTGATATGAATTTGCTGTGGGCTTATGCTATTATTGGTACTTACATTTTAGTAATTGCCATCCTTTTATTTGCTCTGTTTTTAAAGAAAAGCTCAAAGCAGGAAAAATCAAAAGCTTCTGCTCAGACATTTCGAAGAGCTAAGTATCACAATGCCCTCCTTTGTCTCCTCTTTGTATTCTTCTTTTTTTATGTTGGCGCTGAGGTGACATATGGCTCTTATGTTTTCTCATTTGCAACCACCCATGCTGGCATGAAAGAAAGTGAAGCGGCTGGGCTGAACTCCATCTTCTGGGGGACCTTTGCGGCCTGCCGGGGCATGGCGATCTTCTTTGCTACATGTTTACAACCTGGAACCATGATTGTGTTGAGCAACGTTGGCAGCCTGGCTTCATCTTTATTTCTGGTGATTTTTAACAAGAACCCAATTTGTCTCTGGATTGCAACTTCAGTGTATGGCGCCTCAATGGCAACCACATTTCCCAGTGGTGTTTCGTGGATTGAGCAGTACACAACCATCCATGGGAAAGCTGCAGCATTTTTTGTAATTGGTGCTGCCCTGGGAGAAATGGCTATTCCTGCAGTAATTGGAATTCTTCAGGGAAAATACCCTGATTTGCCTGTAGTTCTGTATACTTCTTTGGGGGCATCAGTAGCCACTGGTATTTTATTTCCTGTGATGTATAAATTAGCCACTTCACCTCTTCATCGCCAGCAAAAAGAAAGCAGAAAGAGTGAGGACCAGAAAGCTTTGCTGTCTAGCTCTGGGCTAAACGACTATGAGGAAGAGAATGAAGAGGAGGAGGCAGAAAAATGGAATGAAATGGATTTTGAAGTGATTGAAATGAATGATACAATGAGGCATTCTGTAATAGAGACATCTAGAAATATTTGGACGGAGCCCACAGCTGAAGTCTCCAACCAATCCTTCTCAAATGCATTAGTGTTTGAGTCCTCTCCCATTGATACCGGCAACTCCCCTATGAAGCACCTTGCCAGAAACCAGGACAAAAGGGACTAACAATTAGAAAAGATGCATTATTTGCTGACATTTTAAATATCATCACTTCTAAAGATGTCAGAACAGAGCATTAGCAGATTTTCACCATGCTTTGGGGATTGAAATTTCTTTTCTTTCTTTCTTTTTTTTTGACAGAGTTTCACTTATTAACCCTTGGTAGAGTACGGTAAAGTCACAGCTCACAGCAACCTCCAACTCCTTGGGCTTAGGTGATTCTCTTGCCTCAGCCTCCCAAGTAGCTGAGACTATAGGCACCCGCTACAACGCCCAGCTATTTTTTTTTGTTGCAGTTAGGCCGGGGGTAGGTTTGAACCTATCACCCTCAGTATATGGGGCCAGCATCCTAATCACTGAACCACAGGCACTGCCCGAGATTGAAATTTCTATGTCCATTTATAGAAAATGCTAAAAGGTTTTGAAATGTTCTCATTCCTAGCATCTTCTATAAGTAATCAAATGGGTCTCCTACAGTAGGATCTTGTTATGGGGCTAATGTTTGATATGTGGCTGGTTAGGTAATAATTTATGGTCTTCATCCCTCAGAGCATACAAAGAGAGCATTTTTTTTTTTTGAGAAGTAGAGTATCATAATTGAACAAAATCATGGAGCTTTACCTATCTGTAAGGTTGGACTAAATAATGCTAATGACTCGTTTGATTTCTGATTTTCATGAAGAGAATACACAACACCAAAAGACCTGGCTTCAAGCCTCGCCTCTGCCTTCTGGCTGTACACTCCGTCATTTACACAGGCCTCATTTATCTTGCCTCCTGATCTGTGGTTCTAGAAATGAAAATGAGATGATTTCCAGATTGGGAATCCATAAGTTTTAAAGTTTGTGCAAGATATCTGCTAGAAATTAATACAAGTGCCAGCTCATTCTTCATTAGCAGAAATGATAGCTTTAAGAATGTGCTCCTGATTATGAATACATGTCAACTCAATATACATAATGTTTAATACTTCATTTGAATAATTATCTGCAGAATACATTTTTTTTTTTTTTGAGACAGAGCCTCAAGCTATCCCCCTGGGTAGAGTGCTGTGGCATCATAGCTCATAGCAACCTCCAACTCCTGGGCTCAAGTGAGTCCCTGCCTCCGCCTCCCAAGTAGTTGGGACCACAGGCGCCCGCCACAACGTCCAGCTATTTTTTTTGGTTGCAGCCATCATTGTTGTTTGGTGGGCCCGGGCTGGGGATTCGAACCCGCCACCTTAGGTGTACGTGGCTGGTGCCTTAGCCAATTGAGCCACAGGTGCCGAGCCAGAATACATTTTTTAGTACTGCATTTCATCGATTCTAAGTTATACGGTTTTCACCCACTTTTAACATCTAGAAAATCAGGATGTGTCTTACAATCAATGATCATTTAACATTGTAATAAAGTTTAATTGACAGTTTTTTCCATACGCATGTGTAAAATAATATGTTTTATAGTCATTGTCTTAGATCCAGTGAAATGCAGTAAGTCCTTCAATTATGGAGATTATACTATCTGTACAGAAATTTTAAAAAGAAAAGTTATTTTTGTATGCTAATTTTCACTGTGTTCACGTGGGATTTGGAGACACCATATTCTGATTTTAAGAGCTGCTGCAGAGTCACTGCATTAGTGGTAGGGATGTAGGCAGGGTCTTTTGAAGTCCTTTGTACCAGGCTGGGCCTGAGCCTTACTGTTCTAGGAATTACCCCTCATCAGGTCCATGCAATATTCCTATCATAAGCACTGTAAACCAGACTGCAAGTTTAATTTACAGTGAGGTACAGTCTTTTCCAGTGATTGGAATACTTACGTTAGCCGTCCAGGGCTCTTCTTTCCTGAGATTGAAATTCTTGGGGAACTAAAGATTACAAGGTGAAGGTGATGTAGCCTTGCAGTGAGGATTAGAAAGGGTACTTTATATTATTACAGCAAGACTGGATCGGGCTAGAACTGATGATGGATTTTGTTTACTTCTTCACATGTTTTATGCTAACTAACATCTAATTTCTACCCGATTAGAATTTGTCTGTATTCTCTTATCTAATTTCCATAAATTTGCTTTTATTTTATCTTAAGAGTAACGTAGCATCTCTCTGTTGACCACTGCCCATTCACCTTCTATGCCTGCCAAAATATTCGTCCATGTTAATAAAATAAGAACCTTGGAGGGGGCTGGTGGAGAAATTAACAACAAAAAGAGTGATCATGCTCTTTTTATTGTTTTAAATTATTCTTATTTTTTAGAGGCAGAGTCTTGCTTGATCTTTCAGGCTGGAGTGCAATGGCATGATCATACCTCACTGTAGCCTTGAACTCCTGGTCTCAAGTGATCCTCGTGCCTCAGCCTCTTAATTAGCTAGGACTACAGGTATGTGCTACCATGCCCAGTTAATTTTTAAACTTTTTTTTTTTTTTTTTTGTATCCTCAAGGTCTCACTGTGTTGCCCAGGCTCATTTTAAACTCCTGGTCTCAAGTGATGATCTTTTCTTTTTCTTTTCTTTTTTTTTTTTTTTTTTTTTGCTCCCCCCACCCCCCGCGGAACCCCTTGATGGTCTTTTCTTGACTTCCCAGAATGCTAAGATTACAGGCATGAGCCACTGCACCTGGCTCCCTCTTGCTTTTTTTAATACTGTACTTTCCCCTTAGTCAGAACCTGAAATCACTTCTGTTCCATACACTATTTTGGAATAGGTTGGAATTTAGGTAGTAGCAGTTATCTGGTAGCTGGGAGGCTTGCTAGAACAGGGATTCTCCCTTCAGCATTTACTTTTAGAGGGTAAAAGATGCAGCTTAGGGAGAGAGGGATGATAACATGGCAGAAAATTTCAAAATCCACCATGGGAAATTCACTAGGGCTCCATGAACCAAAATGTGAATGGACATCTGACATCACAGACATTGTTAAAGCTTGATGATGTATTTCCATATGGGAAGGAAAAGGCATAGTATAATTCTGAGAATTAGCATTCATCCTAAGGATCATTTAGATAGTATCTGCTGATAGATAAGTAATATCCAATACCCAAGTTTTCTACTACAAATTTAGCCACTCACAGTGTGTGTGGGTCAGGAATGTGGGAATAACTTAACCGAGTCCTCTGCTCAGGGTCTCATAGGGCTGCAATCACTGCAGTCAGATAGGGGTGTACTCTTTTCTGGAGCTTGAGGTCCTCTTCCAGGGCCATGCACTTGTATTCAGGTCCTTGCTGTTGTAGACTAGCGTCCCTGTTTCTTCCTGACTATCAGCTGGGCATGACTCTCAGCTCCTGGAGATCTCCCACAGTTCCTTATCACATGGCCTTTTCATAGATTCTCGCACAGCATGGCAACTTCACCAAAGCCAGCAGGAGAATCTCTTACCTTGGTCTGCTAAAGTGGGGTCTTACATAACATAATATAATTATGGGGATGATAACCCATCACATTTGCCATATTCTGTTGGCTGGAAGCAAGTCATAGGTTCCACCAAACTCAAGGGGAGAGATTAGAACAGGGATGTGACTTACTGGGGTCCACCTTCAGGTGTGTTCCTCACCCTCAGGTACCTGCAAAAATCAAGGATTTCAAAAGAACTAAAAATGATCAGCCAGGGGTGAGGTGAGGGGAGCTTCAGCAGCCAGTGAAAGTGATTATAGGTGAGCCCATTGAGGATGCTGGTGCGGGAATGGAAGGTGCGCTGTGGGCCAGCCCACAAATCTCATATGGGTACATTTTTGTTTGGGGACCCTGGATAAGTTAACTCAGAGTTAGATCTTTTTTTTCCTTGACATTTTATGTTCTTTAACGCTGTGCTTTTAACTTATTTAAATGCAGTTTAATATGAGGGAAATAGATAAATTTCAGTTTGAGTTAAAGTTCAGGGACACTTTTTTTTGACAGAGCCACAAGCTTCGCCCTGGGTAGAATGCTGTGGTGTCACAGCTCACAGCAACCTACAACTCCTGGGCTCAAGCAATTCTCCTGCCTCAGCCTCCCAAGTAGCTGGAACTACAGGCACCTGCCACAAGGCCCGGCTATTTTTTTGGTTGCAACCGTTGTTGTTTGGCGGGCCCTGGCTGGATTCGAACCTGCCAGCTCAGGTGTATGTGGCTGGCGCCTTAGCCACTTGAGCCACAGGCGCTGAGCCAAGTTCAGGGACACTTTGAGAGCATTTTTCAAACATTCTATTTTTTTTAATAGAAATCTTTTTTTTATTTTTTTAAAAAATAATTTTTTATTATAAAAGCACTAAATAAAAGGTTATGGTAAAAAAAAATTAGGGAAATACATAAAAATGTAAAGAACAAGTAAAAATAGTCTATAATCCTAAGCACTTAGAAAAGTACTTATATTTCTCATCCACTAAATTTTCTAAGAAAAGGGTAAAGTGGAAAGAAAATTTCCCCCTACTAGACAAAGTATCAAAAGCAATTTGAATTTTGTATCTAAAATATGTCAGCATTACAGTTGGTGGACTGGTTATTAGTTTGAAGAATTGCACTTTATCAATGGAAGAAGTCAAATCAGGAGATGATCAGTGTAGCAACATACTCCTGAAAAATATGAGATGCAGATTGCATGTAGAATGATTCTGCCTGAGTAGATTCATGGAATGATCAGGATAGCTTTCTCTAAATGGGAACTCTTGCTTTATCACGACTTTGTTTTGCTTTAGCTTTTCTAAATTGGATCCTATACTGTGTATACTTTTAGAAGTCTGCAGTCCCACGCACCCTCTCTTTGTGCGCATGTACACACACAATAAGGAATGATGATGCAATCCTGCTACTTAAAATAGAGCTTAAATTCTTAATGTAAGTAGATATATTTTTTTGCTATTCTCCAAATCTGTGTTTGATAAATGCCACTTGGTTTGCTTATTGTGATATACACGTGTATGTGTGTGTGACTCATGGATATTATTTGTGTATGATACTTTCCTATGCTGTGGGGAGTAGAGTAAGTAGGGTTAGAGGTGGTAGGGAAGGGATACAGAAAAGTTTAAGGTATGACTCACCATTTGTTTAAAAGTGTTCCTTTTTTTGTTATTTTATTTTTTATTTTTTGAGACAGAGTCTTACTTTGTCCACCCTCAGTAGAGTGCTATGGCATCACAGCTCACAGCAACCTCAATACTCTTGGGCTTAAGCGATTCTCTTGCCTCAGCCTCCCAAGTAGCTGGGACTACAGGCACCCACCATAACGCCCGGCTATATTTTTGTTGTAGTTGTTTGGCAGGCCTGAGTCAGGTTCAAACCCATCAGCCCCAGTGTATGTAGCTGGCGCCCTAGCCTCTGAGCTACAGGGGCCAAGCCAAGTGTTCCTTTTTTAATTGAAAATTTTATTGAGATTACTGAGGATTCACCTGCCGTCAAACACTGGAATGTATTTCTTCTGTCCTTGTCCTGTTCCCTCCACCAGCCTCTGAGAACCATTATTCTACTCTCTACTTTTATGTAATCAAATTTCTTAGCTTCCACATGAGTGAGAATGTACAATACTTACTTACCTTTCTCTGCCTGGCTTATTTCGCTTAGTGTAATCTTCTGTCCAGTTCTGTTCATGTTGCTATAAATGGCTTTTATTTTATTTTTTTATAGTTGAATAATATTGTGTTTATATACTACATTGTTTTTGTTCACTTATCCATTGAGAACATTTAGCTTGATTCTATATCTTGGCTGTTGTGAATAGTGCTGCAATTAAAATAGAAGTGTATACATCTCTTTGATGTACTAATTGTGTTTTGGGGTATATACCCAGCAGTGAGGTTGTGGGCTCTTGAGGAACGTTCATGCCATTTTCCATAGTGATTGTACTAATTTACGTTCCCATCAGCAGTGCACCAGTGGACTTTCTCCACATCCTGGCCAACATCTGGTTTTTTTTTTTTTTTTTTTTGCCTTTGTGATAATAGCCATTGTAACTGTGGGTAAGATGATAGTATCTCATTGTGGTTTTGTCTGCATTTCCCTGATGATTAGTAATGTTGAGCCTTTTTAAATATGTCCATTGGCTATCTGTATGTCCTCTCAGGAAATGTCTATTCAGATCATTTTACCTCCTCCCACCCCCCACTCCCCGCTCTTTAATAAGAGATGAAGTCTTTTTTTTTTTTGAGACAGAGCCTCAAGTTGTCCGCCTGGGTAGAGTGCTGTGGCATCACTCCTGGGCCCAAGAGAGTCTCCTGCCTCAGCCTCCCAAGTAGCTTAGACCACAGGCACCTGCCACAATGCCCAGCTATTTTTTGGTTGCAGCTGTCATTGTTGTTTTGGCAGGCCTGGGCTGGATTTGAACCCGCCACCTTAGGTATATGTGGCTGGCGCCTTAGCCACTTGAGCCACAGGAGCAGAGCCAAGAGACAAAGTCTTAATGTGTTACCCATGCTGGGAATGCAGTGGTTATTCACAGGCACGAGTATAGTCAAAGTGCCCTGTAGCCTTGAACTCTGGGCCTCAAGCGATCCTCCCACCTCAGCCTCCTGAGTAGCTAAGACTACAGATGCCTGGCATATTTGGCCATTTTGGTACAGCCTTAGCGGGTTCATTGCCCACTGCTCAAGAGGAAGCCAGTACACTGAGACAGCAGGTGCTACAACAGAAAAGAGTTTAATCTCATAGGCACCATGCAGGGAGATGGGAGTTTTCAAATCCATCTACCCCAAAGTTTGGGAAAAAGAGTTTTAAAAAATATTTTGATGGGCAAAAGGGCAGGCAGTGGGGTCTGCTAATTGGCTGGGTTTGGGTGGAACCCTAGGGGTGCAGAAATTGTCATCTTTGCTGAGTTGGTTCTTGGGTGGGAGTTGCAATACCAGTCAAATCAGTTCCTTGGTATGGGCCACTAGTCAGGGTGGGTCAGGCATTCCACTGGAATAGAAGGCCTGGAAGATATCCCCAAAACAACCCTTAGCTTACACAAGGGTGATGTTATCTATGGAAGCAATGAAGAAAGCTAAGAATCTTTATGACCATCAGCTATGTGACTCCTGAGTAGTAAGCAGTCACAGGAAGGTAAGCCAGGGAGCACTGGCTGCATATATATTCGTATATAGTTCCCACCTATGACCCTTTATTAATTTTATAAAGGGCAGTTTCAGTCTCTCCTGGTCTTTATCCAACTTCATTCCTGAGGTTGATAATAAGAGGGAAAAGTGCAGTCAACTGATCAGGCTTTTTCCTGCTGACAAAGGGCAGAGTGGGTGTTGAGCTGGAGATAGGAAAAGGAAACGTCTTTTGCAGTTGTATCAGATGTTCATTGGTGTGTGATTGCAGACCTAAGGTTTGTATAAGAACACTTACTACTTTCATTTACACTCTTAGCATAGTACTTAAGTTAACAGCAAACTAAAATGAGCCCTTGGATAAGGAGCAGAACCCATCTGAAGTCCTGAGGAATCCAAATGAATGACTCTGAAACCCAGTAAGGCATCAGGTCACTAGTAAAGCCCTGTTGTGGCCACATAGCTTGTTGGGAAATTTTTTCTCTATGGGTTTCCATTTTTATCTATAGCAGGTGGTATTTAACACTGCACAGACTCCCCCTTGTTTAGCCAGCGAGGGGTAGAGGACTTAATTTTAAGATTATTCTCTTTTAAGCACCAAAGGAGGCAAGAAAAACTTCATCTTTCTCTGCTGCACCCCTTTTAATAAAAGTATAGGTTTTATACAAGTTGGATTCAGTCAAAAGGCCCCACTCAAGGATCTGGAAGGCTACATGTGGCCCCTAGGCTGCAGGTTCCCCAGGTCATTGGGACCTTTGTTGATACCTAAGGTTCTTTGCAGTTTCTTCTGCAATCAGTCCTAAAGGCACAGACAGATTTTTTATCATGTCTCTGTTGGCAAATACTCTGTAAATAGGACTAGTATTCCCAGCAAGCTTTGCTCCTGGGTGTCCTGGTATCTCCCTGGCAACCCTTTCTTAAGACATCTACGGGGAAAGAGGTGGAGACTCCCACAGATCCCAAGTTAATCTTTTCTAGCTCAGATGTAGAAAGACCTGACTGCATTAATGGAGATTCTCTACAGATGTAAATTTGTCCCTAACCAAACACAAAAAGGCAGCTTTGCACTGTTACTTCTGTGGCAGCCATCTCAAAATATGTCAAAAATATATTTTGGGGTAAAATATTTCTAATTTCTTTCAGTCCCCAAATTACATATGAAAAGCCAAGCTGTTATTTTAGGACTAAGAGATTGAAAACAGAATACCTAAGGCTCGGGCGCCTGTGGCTCAATCGGCTAAGGCACCAGCCACGTACACCTGGGGTGGCAGGTTCGAATCCCCAGCCCGGGCCCGCCAAACAACAATGATAGCTGCAACCAAGAAATGACCGGGCATTGTGGCGGGTGCCTGTGGTCCCAGCTACTTGGGAGGTGGAGGCGGGAGACTCACTTGAGCCCAGGAGTTGGAGGTTGCTGTGAGCTGTGATGCCATAGCACTCTGCCCAGGGGGATAGCTTGGGGCTCCGTCT
>CAUYQV010098671.1:0-31091 GCA_963574575.1 Galagoides demidoff | reverse complement strand
CCTTTTAGTGTACCAAACACTCCAGAAATACACATTGGCCCGATAAGTAACTTTCCACCCCCAGGTTCCTTCCACCCTATCCCCTTATGTGTGTCCAGTGTCCATTACACCACTCCATATGACCACTATTATCCATTGCTTATCTCCCACATATAAGTGAGAATATCTGGTGTTTATTTTTCTATTCCAGAGATACATCATTTAGTTCTATCCATTCAAAGACACTATTTAATTGTTTTATTGCTGAATAGTGTTCTGTGGTGTGTGTGTGTGTGTGCGTGTGTGTATCTATCTACCTAGTGTATACATGTGTATATATATGTGTGTGTATCTGTATGGAAAGAATCCAGCCATGTAATATAAACAATAGAGATATTTATTGAAGAACATGCAACATATACTATACATAGAGCAATGACACCTCAGTCTTCTTTAGAGTAGGCACCTTGGGACTTTATGCAGTTCTCCCATTGTCTTTTCCAAAGTTTTTTTTGTTTGTTTGTTTTTTAAACCCTCTGCAAAATCCTTTCTTAGAATCTTTGTTGTATTTTCCAGAATCTTGTTGACAAGTCTAAAATCTCTTACCTTTCAAAGGCAATTTTAGTTTTGTGAAAAAGCTCAGGTTGCAAGGCACCAAATCTGGGCTGTAAGGACCTTAGTCACCTGGACGATTTGATGTATTACCAAAAAAGTCTGAACCAGACCTGATACACGGAAAGGCTCATTATCCAATTGAAGTTGCCCATAGCTGTGGCCACTTTTGTCACATTGCACATTTCAGTCAAAGAAGAACCTTGAGGTAGCCCTCCTTATTAATTGTTGAGCCTCAAGGGCATATTCATGATGGGTGACAACTTCCCCTGCAGAAGAACAGTTAACATGATCTTGATCTTACTGTGACTTTGCAGCACGGTTTCCAGGCATGGAGAACCAGGTGACTTCCATTGGGTTGATTGGACCTTCTTTTCTGGATCATAGCCATAGACACATGATTCTTTTTTAGTAATGATGTTCTTGATAAAATCTGGTTCCCTGGTGGAAGTTTGGAACAAGTCATTAGCAAATACAGCACTGTGCTCCTTCTGCCTGGATAGATAATAGTGTGGAATGCCTTTGGCCACAGCATATTTTGGGTTGGGATCTTGTATCAAAATCCCCAGATCAGCTTTTAGTTCTCCACCTTGTCTGTCGCTGATCGTTGATGCAGCCTGTACATTTCCACCATTCTCAGGTGTCCTGCTTGTTACAGGTCTTTCAGAATATGGATCCCTTTTCAGCAGATGCTGGACCATCTTTGAAGTACTTGTGCTGCACTTTTGATTTGCACTGCACTTATTGCATCATCTTGGAAAGTTTTCCAAATCATCGGAATAGTTTCTGATTTCAAGATTAATGCAAAATTTGAAGGAGGTTTTTTGCTCTACTTGCTCATTTTGAATGTGATGGTCACATAAAACATTTGCTCACTCAAAGATGTCTAGTGCCCACTGATTAGTGCAGTGAAGTTGTCATTGTCCATGAATGTACATTCCACTCCACTCTCCTTGGCTGCCGGGTTACATCAACGTCACCCAAACTCGTCTCATTATATTAATAATGGCTGGATACTTTCCAGACAGGACTCATCTACTGCATTTTCTTTATCCATCATTTATGTTTATTATATATATTTGCAATTGTGAATTGTGCTGTGATAAACGTATGCGTGCAGGAGTCTTTTTGATATTATAACTTCTTTTCCTTTGGGTAGATACCCAGTAGTGGGATAGACAGATCAAATGGTAACTGTACATTTATTAATGTTTCTTTGAGGCATCTTCACACTGTTTTCCTTACGGTTTTATTAATTTACATCTTTAACAACAGTATAAGTATTCCCTTTTCATTGCCTCTGTGCCAACATCTATTATTATTTGATTTTTTATTAATGGGCATACTGACATGGGTAAGATGGAATCTCATGGTGGTTTTAATTTGAATTTTCCTGATAATTAATGATATTGAGAATTTTTTTCATGTTTTTGCCATCTATTTATATATCTTTTTTGAAAAATATCTGTTCAAGTGTTAGCTCACTTTTTAATGTCTTTTTTTTTCCTCTGCCCCCTTTGGCTGAATTGAGCACCTTGTAGATTCTAGATAGTATTCCTTTGTTGGTTATACAGTTTGAGGATATTTTCCCAAATGTGTACGTTGTCTGTTTACTCACTTATTATTTCTTTTGCTGTACAGAAACTTTTTAGTTTAACTAAATCTCATTTGATTATTTTTGTTTTAGTTGTATTTTCTTCTGATATCTTAGTCATAATTCTTTGCCTGGACCAATGTCCAGAAGAGCTTTTCCTAGGTTTTCTTGTAAAAATGTTATATAGTTTGAAGTCTGATGTTTTGTATATAATGAACGATAAAGATTCAGGTTTATTCTTGTACATGTGGCTATCCAGTTCTCCCACCACCATTTACTGAATAGGGTGCCATTTTTCCAGTATTTTTTTTTTTTTTGGTCTGCTTTGTCAAACACCACCTAGTTATAGGTATATGGTTGTATTTCTAGGTTCCCTATTCTGCTCCATGGTGCTTTTACATCAGTACCATTCTGTTTGGGTTAATATAGACTTGTAGCAAAATTTAATTGGGTAAAATTATGCCTCCAGATTTTTTGTTCTTGCTTAGGATTGCTTTGGCTACTCAGAATCTTTGCAATTTCATATGAAATGTAGGATTTTTTTTCTAATTCAGTGAAAAAGTGATATTAGTATTTTGACAAAAATTATATTGAATCAGTAAATCACTTTGGGCAATATTGATTCTTCCAATCCATGAACATAGGATATTTTTACTGTATAATTTGTTCATCTATAATTTCCTTTATCATTGGTTTTTAGTTCTCCAAAAGAGATCTTTCACCTGCTTGGTTAAGTTTGTTTCTAGGTATTTTATTTTCTTTGTAGCTATTGTAGATGATATTGAGTTCTTTTATTCTCTCTTTGGCTGTGATTAGTGTATGGAAATGCTTTTTGTGAACATTAATTTTATAATCTTAAGCTTTATAGAATTCATCAATTCCAGGAGTCTTTTGGAGGAATTTTTAGGATTTTCTAGATATGAGATCATATCATACACAGAAGGCAGAGTTTGATCTCTGCATTTATGTTTTGGATGCCCTCTGTTTCTTGCCTGATTAATTTGAGTAAGACTTCCAGCAATATGTTTAGTAAAAGTGAGTATCCTTAACCTATTTCAGTTTTTAGGGGGCTGCTTTCAACTTTTTCCCATTTAATATGATGTAATTGGCATCTATGTCATGGAATCTGTAATAGGTGCATTTACACACATAAGAAGTTGTCTAAGCTCATACTAAAGAGTATCAGTTTCACCATATTCTCAGTACCATTCTCAGGGTAATTTACTAATCTATTGATATTACACGATGCATAATTTAAGAAAGAGTGATGCAAGTTTATATTTTGAAATATCTTCAAAGCATGAATTAAGAATTGGCATTGACATTCTTTTGTGTGAATTCATGTACGAAAATTTGGGAATATCAAAAACTAAATTGCTAATTAACGTATAGAAATCTAGATAAACTAACAAAATAATTTACATAAATAATTGAGATAAATCAAACATGTAGTACTTTTCACTGTAAATTATAGTTCAGATTTATGTAGTTATTTGTTACAGATACCTGTTCTGAATAGCATCCTAAATGTAAACACGTTTTCCCCAATGATGCTGGGGTCAATTTAGGCAATACAAACTTTAGAGTAAGTCCTTAAATTAAGCATACCATTGGAAAATTGAGGTTGAAAATATATACCTTTCAAAATTCTTTGTAAAAAACTGTCTTAGGTTTACACATGTTCTCTAAGAGAAAATTCTCTTTAATTAAAACACTGTCCTTGTATCCTTGGACAGGATACAAGATTTTTCTGATTCAACTTTCCTTCACCTGTGAAGTTGAAATTGTTAAAAGGAAAATTTTAGACAAATTAATTTAGTAGCCTTTATTTGATTAAAGAATGATTATGAATGGGGCAACACTAGGAAGCAACAGAAGTTGAGAGACCTCCACCCAGCAATTGGCCAGGAATTATTTATAGACAGAAATAGGAAGTGACATATAGAAAAGGCTTGATTGTCTATTGCTCAGCATTAGCCCTACTTGAGCATGATGTGATGAGGCATTTGTCTTATGTGGATATGATCTGATAATGTCACAGATTAGAAATGGCTGAAGTTGGCTAATGTGATTGGCTGGGACTCAGCTACTTGTCACAAAAATACATTCTTAAGTTGCAGTTTAGCATATACAGAGGTTGTTTGGGCCAAACTTAATTTAATGAAATAATATTGACTGGTTATGGTTTTGTCCAAACAAAACCTCTATTCTGAAGTATACTACTTTATATTTTGTGATTTAGTTGGGTCCACATAATTGGCTCTGGATGGTTAAGTGTAAGATACATTGTCACTTCTGGTCAAAGCATCTAATTGTTGGTGTGCTCTATTGTTATGCTGTAGTATCAGAGGAAGTACCTAATGTTGAGATTTTAGAGATTATAAAAGAAAAAATTATGATAAATTAAATAAAGTAGAGCTTATTTGAGTAAAAAATTCATGAATCAGACAGCACTCACAACCAGAATAACTTCAAAGAGCTCCCATTCCAAAATTTAACAGTGAGTATCTATAGATAGAATATAGAAGTAAAATATGGAAATAGCTTGAATGGTTATAGTTAAGTTTTATTGTATTTGGAAATAGTCTGATCAGTTGGCCACCTTTAATTGACTGAAGCTCAGCTGCTATGATTGGCTAAATTTCAGTTATGTGTTACAAAAAATTAGACTACTAAATTAGGTTTCTTGTATGTTTACACAAGTTAGATTGTTATTCAATACATAGAACTTAAATTAGTGATACATTCTGAAAGCAATGCCCTCCTGCCATTTAATTTGACAAGTTGAAAATCAAAGCAACTAGAACTACAGAACATCGTGACCCCAGAGAATCACGTGGACTTGTGTTAATTTTAAGGTTAATAGGAAATAAATGTTTGTAGAGCATTTAGACAATGGGGTTATCTTTCTCCTTATATAACTCAGCTTATATGAAATGTTTGTAGAGCATGTAGACTATGGGGTTATCTTTCTCCTTACATAACTTAGCTTATATTGACTAAACAGTTCCCATATTCATAAAATTATTATACATTATTTAATTCAATCTTATATTTTACGTATTTGATTTTTTAAATTCTAATGGAGTCTATATTTATAGACTACATATAAAAATATGTATAAAAATAGAGACTATTAGCTTGGTGCCTGTGGCTCAAGTGGCTAAGGTGCCAGCCACATACACCTAAGGTGGCAGGTTCAAATCCAGCCTGAGCCCGCCAAACAACAATGATGGCTGCAACCAAAAAATAGCCAGGCGTTGTGGCAGGTGCCTGTGGTCCCAGCTACTTTGGAGGCAGAGGCAGGAGAATCCTCGCTTGAGCCCAGGAGTTGGAGGTTGCTGCGAGCTGTGATGCCACGGCATCTACCCAGGGGGACAGCTTGAGGCTCTGTCTCAAAAAAAAAAAAAAAAAAAGAGAGACTATTTTTCTCTGTATAAAAATCAAATTATCAAACATTATATGTAGCAGGTAATTTAATATCACAGAGTCAAGCTTGTTGCTTTAATAAACAACAATACTGATCTAAGGAAATTTTTCCAACTGGGCAAAATAAGTGAACAGAAACCTAAGTTAAATTTTACTTCTCCTGGTTTTCAATACTGATAGAAATTTCTTATATACTACCACGAATTAAATTAATGCTATTAAGTGGAAAATTGGGAGAGAGAAATAGAAAGAATGACAGAAAGATAGAAAATAGGTGGAGAGGGAAAATATGATCCCTTAAAGGCCTATTTGTATACTGGACCATGTAGTAATTTTATCACATATTACTGACATTTATAAGTTTATCACTGACTTCTACATTTTGTTTAAAGATAGAGAAGTGAGAAAATAATTTATTTTTGTGTAAGGTATGTGAAAATAAGATAGATTTTTCATCCCAGCAAAAGAAATGTATTACATGCATCTAGGAAGTGTACAGTTGTGATGATAAAGTAACATGTATATATTTAGATGTAAGTTACTATTAGTTTGCGTATCAACAGAGGAGGATTAAAAGTATTAGGTAGATAAAAGAAAAATCTGACATATTTTACATAAGCTGTTGAAAGGATAATAAATATTCTGTTCAAACTATCAATACTCAAACATAATTTCTGAAACCTTCTTGTTGCCAAAAAAAACCCCAAAACAAATTGAATTACATATGTAAAAAAGTTTTCAGACTGTGAAAGCAACTTGCTAGATTGCTCATTAAATGGAAAGTCAAAATGAATTAGAAGGCATTTAAAATTCTTTTCCATCAATTTTTTTATAATTAGGCTTTAAAAGCTAAAAATTAAGAAGCTTTGGATCAGAGGTGAAGGAAATCTTATTGTTGCCCTTGATTAAGTCTGAAAACATTCTCTCAGGCTAGGAATAAAAGCTCTGAGCTTATTTCTGACTGATTAATTATTATCAGTGTTATAATATTTCCTATGGAATTAAAACAAATTGAATGTCAGTTTAGAATTTCACATAGCAAAAAGTCATTGGTAATGAAATGAATGAAATTCTCTATGGAACAATTTGTTCTATATGGGAAATTTAAATCATTCTATTAAAATTACATGCATAATTCTAATTATGAATTTAGACAATTATGTCAACAGCTTGAAGAGGGTTGAACTACATATTTCATTATGGACTTTTCCCAAGTACTTTCTTCATTGTAATTTAACTCTGCTCAATATTATTATTAAAAAGTCTTGAAATAATTATTAATGTATTGATTCCTTTAAAGTTGATTAAAACTGGCAGTAATATTATAGAATATCACAAGCAATAGCAATTTCCTATTAAGAAATGCAAGACCAAGGAAGAAATCCATTTCTTAAGGTTCTTTCTTGGAAAGCATTCTAGATTTTTTTTTTTCAAATTTAATGTAGTTATGAAAAGAAATACTCTTTTTCAAGTTTAAGCCAAATACTAACTTACATGAAAATGAAAATTCCCTTTCTTGCAAAAACTACTCTTTTAAAATGATTTTCTTAGAAACATAATTCAAAATAGAATTTAGTAACTTTTGAAATGGGTTATTATATCTATATATCTGGTCATTAAAATCTCCTTGAAAATTGAACATTTTGAAAAGACCAAACATAATTGTCAAAGCTTTGTCAACTAATTCTTTGCTATACTTCAGCAAATCAAAGCATTTACATTAAATGTACAGTTTTGTTCAATTTTCAGAACGAAAATATATATATTCTTCTTTTATTTGTATATATGTATGTTTTACTAAATATTCAGGGTTAAAATGTTTTTGGTTACATGATAACTTCATAATTCTTTAATCATGACTATAAGTGTGCCTATCACCCAACTAGAGTTCATTATACCCATTACATAGATTGTCATGCATCCCCTCCTCCTTTCTACCCCTCCTAGATTTCCACTGAGTTTTCCTTCCTCTGACCAAATGTGTGCTTCAGTTAGTTCTAATTTAATAGCAAGTACACACAGTGTTATTTTTTTATTAGACACTTCACTTAGGAATAATGGTCTTTAATTTCTTCTAAAATATTGCAGGAAGCATTAATGCACCCTTATTTTAATACCTGAATAGTATCTCTTTCATGACTTGACGGGGACCTGGGTTAATTACACATCTTTGCAATTGTGAATTGTGCTGCAACAAATATTCAAGTGCAGGTGTCTTTTTGATGAAATGACTTATTTTTCTTTGTATGGATACTCAATAATGCGATTGCTGCGTGGAATTACGAATCTCCATACTGTTTTCCTAAGGGGTTGTGTTAATTTGCAGTCCAACCAACAATGTGTAAGTGTTCCATTCTCTTTTTATCCACACCAACATCTACAGTTTTTGAACTTTTAAATAAAAGCCATTCTAAAAGAGAAAATCTGCTATCTCATTGTACTTTTAATTCACATCTGCCTGATAATTAGTGACATCAAGCTTTGAAAAATTTGTTTGTTGGCCATTTGTCTATCTTCTCCTCAACATGACCAAGTGGGCTTCATCCCATAGATACAAGGATGGTTTAATATATGTAAATCAATAAATTTGATTCACCACATAAACAGAAGCAAAAACAAAGAAGATATGATCATCTCAATAGATGCAGAAAAAGCATTTGACATATTCAGCACCTTTTCATGATTAAAACCCTCAACAAGCAACATAAAGAAACATATCTCAAAATTATAAAGCCATGTATGACAAACCCATAGTAAACATCATAGTGAATGGGGAAAAGTTGAAAGTATTCCCCAAACTGACATAAAACAAGGGTGCCATGATCACCACTTCTATTCAACACAGTTCTGAAAATTCTAGCCAGAGCAATCAGGCCAGAGAAAGAAACAAAGGGTATCCAAATAGGAAAAGGAAGGAGCTCAATCTAACACTTTTCACTGGTGATATGAACTCATAGCTAGAAAACTCCAAAGATCCCACCAAGAGATTCCTGGAATTGATAAATAAATTCAGCACAGACTCAGGTTATAATATCAATGTACACAAATCAGTAGCATTTCATACATTGATAATAGTTAATCTGAGAGTTGAATCAAAGACACAATAGCAGCAAAGAAAATAAAATGCCTAGGAATATACTTAACCAGGGAGCCAAAATATCTCTACAAATAGAACTAAAAACACTAGGAAAGCATTTACAGATGACAGACAAATAGAAAAACATTGTATGTTCATCGATCTGTAGAATCAACATTGTTAAAGTGTCTACACTACCCAAAGTGATTAATCAATGCAAATTCCTCAGAAATACCAAAATCAAACTTCATAAATGTAGAAAAACTAATTCTAAGCTTCATTTGCACCAGAAAATATCCCAAATAGCCAACACCATCTTAAGCTAATAGAGCAAATCTGGTATCACATTACTAGACTTCAACAAACACTACTACAAGGCAATAGTAATCAAAATAGTATAATATTGGCACAAAAATAGAAACATACACCAAGGGAACAGAACAGAAGATTCAGATAAAACCATCCTCATATTGCCAGAAAAACAGATCAAAACATTCACTAAGGCAAAGAATTCCTTTTCAACAAAAGGTGCTGGGAAAATTGGATAGCCAGATGTAAAGATTGAAACAGGAGAAATAGGATCTATCCCACTCATTATTCACAAAAATTAATTCACAAAGCACAACAGACTTAAACCTAAGGCATGTAACTATTAGAATTCTAGGCTCAGCGCCTGTGGCTCAAGTGGCTAAGGCACCAGCCACATACACCTAAGGTGGCAGGTTCAAATCCAGCCTGGGCCCGCCAAACAACAATGATGGCTACAACTAAAAAATAGCTGGGCATTATGGCAGGCACCTATGGTCCCAGCTACTTGGGAGGCTGAGGCAGGAGACTCACTGGAGCCCAGGAGTTGGAGGTTGCTGTGAGCTGTGATGCCATAACATTCTACCCAGGGGGACAGCTTGAGGCTCTGTCTCAAAAAAAAAATTAAAAAAAAATTCTATAAGAAAATGTAAGGAACTCTAGAGATCAGCCTAAGCAAGCAATTTATGAGTAAGACCTCACTGGAAACTGCAGGAGAAACAAAAATAAATAAATTGGACTTGATTATCTTTTCTACACATCTAAAAAAAATAATCAGCAGAGCAAATTGACAACCTATCAGATGGAAGGCGATATTTGTTAGCTATACATTTGATACAGGGGTAATATCCAGAGTCTATAAATAACTTAAAGAAACCATCAAAGAAAATCATTAAAAAGTAGACGAAAGACATGAACAGAGAAGCATTTCAAGGAGGACAGTTAGTTGTAATGTAAGACCACTGTATCTTACGTGATGTAGTCATAAGATTTCAAAACATGTATTTTTCCTCTTTAAATGCCATCTTTTTGATTTTTGGATTCCTAGACCAAAAGGGATTTGTGAGTTTGAACAAAATTTATCAGGGAATTAAATTTGTATTTTCTATCAGACATATTTACATATAGTACACCTCTTGTTTCTAGCACAAGAACACAGCATATGTGTATCGTTTACTTTGGTTGTTATAACAATGCATTCTAAAATGGGCGGCTTGGAGTTCTGGAGGCTGGAAGTGTGAGGTCAAGGGGTCAACAAAATTGGTTCTTTCTAAGGGCTGTGAAAAACCATCTGTTCTTTGCGTCTCTGCTAGCTTCTGGTTGTTGGCATCTTTGACACCGTGCCCTATAGATGCATTACTCTAAATTACTCTAACGTATGCCTTCATGTTCACATGACATTCGCTCTGTCTGCATGTCCACATGTATCCAAATTTCCCCCTTTTATAAGGATGCAGTCACATTCAATTAGGACCCATATTATAAACAAATGATCCCCTACCAACCTTTGTTTCCATGTAAGGTCACATTCACAGTTACTGAGTTTAGGACTTCAAAATCTTTTAGATTTAAATAATTTAACTGATAACGATATTCAAGATGACTAATTAATCAGTTGTGAGCACTAGCCATACAACAGGCAAGAAAATATATAACATGGCCCATCATCTATCAAGTTTACGACATGACTCTGAAGGTAACAAATTGTCTGAATGTAAAATGAGCAATGAGACAGTGCTCAGTGACTTGAATTTAGAGGAAATGGCTGGTTTCTGCTCCCTCATTTCCGTCTGTCTTAGTCATCATAAACCTTTACTCAATTAAGAATGAAATATCAATAATGACAGACTTTGCCTCATTGTGTTTCTGGGAGATATCAAATCCACTAAATGTGTAAAGATTTTAACAGTAACCCAGAGATATAATAAAAGGCTTAAATGCTAATAATAAGAATAATATTAGTGTTCAGAGCAAATCCATGAGTACCAATTTTTAAATATTGAAGTTATTAAATGCAAAAATCAGGATACAGTAGTATATTTCAAACTTCAAAGCTAAAAGGTCAGAAAGTTAGTTGTGTTGATAGTTGCCAAAACCAATACAAATCCAGAACTCAGTTATTCCACCTTTCCACATCTCCCTGCTTTGCTGTTAACCACAGTAACCTATGAGTCATGCTTAAAAGTTAACACGCTTTCCTAATAAATCACTGTGGGCATTTACCTCTTGAAATACTGCTGCTCATTTACAGACCTAGTTTCTTTGGATCACATAATTTTTTTTTCCTAGTTGGACAAAGGTTGATCCATTACTAAAATGAGAAGGTAAATGACTTTTTAATGCACCAAAGAACAAAATGTGGTAGTCAAAATAATGATTAAACCAATGTTGTTGACACTTTGAAAGACTATTGAACAAGGCATGAGTAAAAAATAAACTAATAGGCCAGTTCTTTGTCAGGACAGACTATTATAATTTTCCTTCCATTTAAATTTGTTTCTTTTACCCAGATATATTATCTAATTTGTAATAAGTAAACATTTAGTTTGTCGTTTTTAAAGGTCCCATGTAAAAAGTTAAATATTTGAAGTTGATTTGAAGAATGGCAACAGTCCAGGGTTGACTTAAGTTTTGAATTTCAATTTCAACACTTAGATCATAGTCTATAATCGAGAGCATAATGGAAGTGCTGTGCCACTAGAGATGTTTTATTATTTATCGTGGAATGTAAATGATGTGCTGTACACCATCAGCATAAGCAATTCACAGAAACCGTATTACGGGCATGGGAGTCATTCATTGCAATTAGTGTTTGATTTGAACGGCGGAGTGATAGTTTGTGCTACTCTGGGAAATTTTATTTATTTAATTTTCTAAACACCAAGGTCATTCCAATTGTTTACTATTTTAAAAGACAAGTTAACACCCAATATTGTCACTTAACTAAAAGTCCATTTTTATCCTATCTTCCCTTTTTATACATCCCTCATGTTGAAATTTCCTGCAATATTGGGGATCAAGTTCAGTAAACCCTGGATCTAGGCCACCTCCTTAAAGTTGGAAAAGACACAATAGTATGTTTGGGTTTTTCTTGAAGAACATCACAAAGTTCATTCTAAATATGAAATTGCCTTTGTACATGGATCATATTCTGTAGTCTGGGTGAATGTCTATATTTTAGAGTTGATTATAGCAATAATCAACTTATATTATTCAACTTTTATTAAATCACTCTATATTGAAAATTAAATTAATAATTAATGCTTACTAAGCAGCAATCTAGAGCTAACAGGAAAGACTACTTTGGAAAAATATTCTACCCAGGCAAATATGAGTCTTGCTGAAGTAGTTTTACTTTTTACCTGCAAACAGCGTCTCTCCGACCTGTATTTTGCTAAATTTAAATTGTCTACTTCTGACATGGGAGCCTTCCTATTTCTATGACTCATCCTTACAATCTCTTTTAATCCCGTATTAATTTTTGTATTACAGTTTAATAGAATAAGTTTCCCCATGTGATATTATAATCACATTGTAATAGTCCTTTTTCCAGATTAAATCTATTAGGTCACCTTCATTATCATTTTTAAAATCTAAGCTTTTAAAATTTCCTTTATTTAGCCAGGTGGATGACTAACCACATTTGGGTGAATTTTAAAAGTTTAACCCTCAGAAATCATCCTTTGTGAGTATAACAGAGAATGTTTGTGTGTAAAAATGCAGATTAAGTACAAACATGAATTAGAATTACAAAACCTTAAACATACTAGAAATTTAAGTGTGTTGTGTGGTAGCATAAAAATTCAAGAGCCCATCAAAAGGCAAGAAAAATGTAAAAGAAGACAAGATTTTTGCAGCATAATATATTATGAAGTTGGGACTTAAAGGAGCCAGCACTTTATAGTGCACATAAGTTCTGAAATCACTTCATAATGGAAATTCAAACTCAATCATTTTGCTTTAGGAAGAGAAATTTCACTCCAAAAATAATAAACACATCAAAAAATGATTATTATTCACTGAAATATTGTGTATTGCATTTATATATTGCTAGATGTCCCAAGGTCTTTAGGACAGATTAATAAACATTAATTTCCACTGAATTCAATGAAAGAAAGAGCTAAAACATGTTAAATTAAAACTATCTTCATCATTCTTTGAATATTTCGTTAATATCTGGAACAACACAATTCCTCCGATTCTTGTGCTTTCCTTTTTTAAAAAAATTGAAGTTAAACATCAAAATATTCTCAAGATTTGAATTTTAAATATCAGATTAAAAGTACTATAATATATGTTGTATGTTCATCCCGTGGGCATGTTCAAATATATATTCTGTAAAAGTTAAAACATACTGAAGCACATGGGAAAGTGATATAAAATAGAAATTTATTTTGAGGTATAATTATATTGAATATAATAAATTAGAGTACGTATTCTACTATAGAGAAAATCAGGGGCAATAACTCATGGTGTATTCTATTTGTCATTTATAGATAAGACAAATATGATAGGGGAGGTTTTGAAAAGTTATTCTTCCTTTATTTTATCAAAGTAATACTAAAAGCAACTTCTTCTCCTGTATATGTACCACAAAAAATAACATATATGAGTGTATATAGGAGAAATGCATATAGTACACATATATTACATATGGTTTATTATCTAATATTTAATACAGAGAGCAGATTGACTTAAATAGTTTCATTTCCCCACCCTCATCTCCTGTGCATCGGTTTGCTATATTTAATAAACCATGGGTTATAAACCATGAAGTCTATTGTTTTTTATTAGCATGAGTACTGAAGAAAGCTTAAAAGTAGATGCAGTGCAAAAATAATCTTTCTTAATTTGTTACATCACATATCAAGTAGGATTAATAGGCTATTAGCCTTTTCATTTATTATAATGCTCTCACATTTCATCTATCATATTTGAGTTCCATCAGGAAGGTGAACACAGCACATCTCCTTCAATTTATCTTGTTATATGGTATAATATGGCAAGTTGCTATTCTGTTCATTAACCTATAAAAGAGTTAACATTTCTGTAAATAGAAACTATAATGAATTTTCAAGATCATTTACCATGCTGAAATGACTCTGCATTCCAATAGTTATTCCACCTCTAGATATCCGTAAAGTTCTATAGTTTGATAAAAGAAAATATGTATTAAAGGTTTTTTTTTTAAGTATACTATTCTCAGGTGATGGCATACCTATTAATTAACAGCCTTGCAATATCCAGTGTGAAAAAGGAGTAGAATTTGAAAGAAGTTGATTTCATGTTTAAGTAATTTATTTTGTTTTATTACAATTAACTTCAACTTAGGAAATATTAGATTTCCTAAGATTAGGTTACATTATTTGTATTTCTAAGATAAAATCCAAAGTCTGAGTTGTACATGAGTCTTTTACCCAAGAAATGTGCCAATTAACCTTGCACTGTAACCACGCAATACCATTAGAATGAAGGTTTTCAGCACAGGGAAAAGCCAGACCAAAGCAATGGGGCAGGAGTGTGATTTACTAGAAGATCAGAGAAAAGCCCGTAATGGAGAAGAATTGGAAGAAATTCGATTAGAGAAGTGGTTTATGTTTTGCTTCCACACATAGATCCTAAATTTTAGTCACAATTATCTCTTTTGTGTATCAAAATAGTCAGTGATGGTTAAAATTTGAGATCAATAAGATTATGGATAAGATAGACAAGAATTGTTTTTTTTATACAATAATCCAAATAACCTAGCCATTCAGACAGCCCGATAAGGTTTACAATTAATTTAATAGACAAAAATAAAACAGTTAAGATTCAATCAGTAAGAAATGAACTTTGCTTCATTCTTAAACTAATGCAATCCCAAAACTTCACTATACTTGAGTTTTTATGGTTTTATAAAGTTTCAAAAAGTCAACAGCAATCCTCACACCAACATGCTTCAGGGATTGTTGGCATTATCCTTACCCGCTCGCTAATCTCATCTTACACATACTCCCACCATTTTACAAGTGCATTCAAGCTACTAAACTCAAATATTTATGATGTGTCAATGGACTCAAAAAACATAAAATGAAGAATTCACTTACGTTTGAATAAAATTGGGTTTATTGACTTTTTGCAGTGAGGCTGAGTACACACCATAGGAACCAAATAGCATCTCAGTAAGAAGGTTTTTGAACATTTATTATAATAATTTGTCTTGTGTTAGAAGATTTTTCAGAGGGTTTAAGAAAGTGAGGCTTTGTTCTAGATTGCATTCTGTCAGGATGTGGAGTTAATGCTATGGTTGGGTATCAGTATCTCTTATTTAGAAGATGGGAAAAACAACATGAGCTTAAATTGCTATTGATAACAAAGCAGTCGTAATTTATATTAGCTAGATATGGGAATATTTTCTCATTTTTGTAGTTCAAATAATGTAGCAATTTTCTTTAAATTTGTACATGAGTAGGGAGAGGTCTTATATTTGTTTTTATCCCCTGAGTTTATAGAAAGACCTTGTCTCAGGCTGATATTATGAAGGAAAACGCCACAGCACAGCTGTGCCCTGTAAGCAACACCAAGACATTGTTGAAGAACATGGTCAGCCCCCGACCAGCGGTGGGGTCTCAGAGGCCACTTTTCTATTTCTTTAATGTGATTGTCCTTTGGAAGCAAAGTTTTATCAGCCTCATAAAAATCTTCACTATTTTCTGAAACAGATTATTTCAGATCAGTATTAAATGCTTGGAAGAAACCACTGAGGGAAACACACTTGGGCCTGGATGGAGGTTCTTTTAATTACAGATTCATTTCTTTGTTCTTTTCTTTTTTCTGTTTATTTTTTCTTTTCTATTTTTTTTTTTTGAGATAAACATCTTACACTCACATTTACACACCAATTTCAAGTTCTTCAACAGGCAAAGAACTGCACAGAAGCTAAGCAACAGCACGTTCGGCTACATTCAATAGACTTAATGCAGGTTCATTTCTTAAAGTCAATCTTAAGAATTCAGATATTTCTATTGCTACTTTTTGCAGTTTTTAAGATTTATGCATTTCTAGAAATTTGTTCATTTCTTGTAAACTTTCAAATTATTAGAAAATTTTGATTTGAATATACTATTGTATTTGGAATATATTTTTGATATTTGGCAATATTTTTCTTTACTATTTTAATTTTTTTTATCTCTCTTTTTGTTCACTAAGTATTGATAAATGACTTTATTATGTTCAAGGAATTATAATTATCCATGCTGATTAACATTTATGACATGTTTTTCTACTTTATTTTTTCCTTTCTCTAGATTCGCTAGGTCTAATGTCTAGTTTTTTTCTCTAACTTCTAAAGATAAATATATAGATTCTTTTAGACCATTTATTCTGTTTATAATTTAGTCTTATAATTTATAAGACTATAAATTTTCTTTTGGATTTATACAAATTTTAATTTTCTTAATTATTTAATTCAAAATATTTTGTTAGTTCTATTGGACTTTCTTCTTTGAGATATTTACAAGTATACTGTTTAATTTTCAAGAATTTGGTTATTGTTAATTTACCATATTATTAATTTCTAGGTTTATTTCTCTCTTGTCATAGACCGTCCTATAAATGACTTTTTCTTGAACTTTCAAATTTGTTGAGCCTTGTCATATATTATGTAATCATGTGAACATGAAAAGAATGTGTATTTTACTATTGTCTCTTGCACAGTTTTAGATGTTATTTAGATTGAGTTTGCTGATTGTGTTGTTCAGAACATCTATAACTTTGCTTTTCTCCTATTTATTTTATTGTGTCCAGACACGATTGTTGATGTTAATATTTTCTATTTTACTTTTTATGGGCTGAATATTTATATGTCTTCAGAATGTATTATGTTGAAATGAAATCTTAACCTCCAAGATGGGGATATTGGAAGGTGAGACCTTCCAGAGGTGATTGGGTTTTGGAGGGATTAGCACTCTTATTAAATTGGTCAGAGAGAAATCCCTTTCACCTTCTAGAAACAGAGTAAGATGTACTGTCTAAAAGTGATCACCCTTGAGATCTGGGAGGACTACATTTCTGTTGTACTTTGGTATTATGGTATTTTGTGATAGAAGCCCAAACTAACAAAGACAAGTTTTACTGATTCTTTACTTACATATTTTGAGGTTGTTGTAAGGTGTAGGCAAATATTTACATATACCACTTTCCTGTTTGATGGATTTTTTTTTTCTTATCAAGTGGTCTCTATCTTTATTCCTAGAAATGGCTGTACCTTAAAGTCTACTTTGTCAGTTGTGCTGCAAATAGTGATTTTACGAAATGTAAGTTTTTTTTTTTACAAATCATGAAACCACTCTCAGTTTCCTATTTGTATAAAATGTAATTCTTTATTATTTATTTTTAACTATTCTTTTTCTTTATATTTATATGTATCTTGTAAGCAGCATATTTTTTAAGCTACTCTGAAATCATAGTTTCATTGTGAAAGTTTTTAGTCCATTTACATTTGTTTTTTGTTTTTTTTGAGACAGAGTCTGACTCTGCTGCCCTCAGTAGAGTGCTGTGGCATCACAGCTCACAGCAACCTCCAGCTCTTGGACTTAAGCGATTTTCTTGCCTCTACTTGCCAAGTAGCTGGGACTGACTACTGGCGCCCGCCACAACTCTGGCTATTTTTTGTTGCAATTCTCATTGCTGTTGTAGCTGGCAGAGGCTAGGTTCCAATCTGCTACCCTTGGTATATGGGGCCAGTGCCCTACCCACTGAGCCACAGGTGCCACCCCAGTCCATTTACATTTTTAAAGTAATGATGGATATGTTTGGGATTAAACTCTACCGCTTTACATTGATTTTTATTTGTATCACCTACACTATGTCCTGTTTTTTTTCCTTTCTTTAGGTCTTTTTAATAAATAAATATTTTATTATTTCCTGAATTATTACTTCACTTCTGATTTATTATAATCTAATGTAAAATAGACTGATAGAAAGAAAGATGGTCCTTATCAATTCATTTTCTTCTCTTATTCATGGCCCTCCATAGCTTTAGAGGTACGGGTCACCTGAACTGTGACTGACCTTGACCATCCAGTGTGGAAGAAGTGACACTGCCAGTTCTCAAATGAGATCGAAGAAGAACTGCGAGATTTACGTTATATTCTCCTTAGATTCCTGAACCCCTAAAGAAGACAGCATATAAATATTTTGTCTATGAAAGAGGAAATCCTAGGACATTGATTGTTTTTTAAATTTTCAAGTGTCGGAAACCAGTCCCGAACACACCACTATGGGTTTCCTTCCAGTGGCCTGGGGGTACAAAGAGACGGATAAAAATTATTAGGAAAATAAAAAAATTATAGACTAGACACAAAGGAGAAAGTCTGAAGAGCAGCGAGGGTTTGGGAGGCGACACACTCTTCTTCTGAAGGCTTCCAGCATGCGGCGCCCAAGATCAGGCCAGCTCGGTAATTATTTCATACATTAGGGTTCTAATCAGAAATCTCCTGAAGGTCCGGCAAACATCCTGTCACGGTTCTTGCTGCGCTTGCATTTCTTTAACTAAACCATTTTTCTTTCAACTAATAACATTAATGGTACAGATTTACTTGCTACTTTTATTGTTTTAAGGTATTTATAATCTTAACACAAGAGTCTGGACAGTGGCACGGCCTTGGAGTAGGACGTCAGAGAAAATGTCCCTGCTAGACCACAGTCGCAAATCACAGGCATGATTTTTTAATACCCTGAAAACCTTGTGTCCAGACAGACTCCTCTGACCAAATCAAGGTGACAGAAGAAAAGAGCTATTTCATCTCCTTATCTGGTCTGGAGCAATTCTTACCGTATTTAACAAAGTTTAAACATTCTACATACTTAACTCCTCAAAAAGCACCCTCCTGGAGTAAACAACCCCTTCCTGGCAGAAGTCTCTGGCAGAACCTTGCAGCTTGCAGCCTGGGCAGCAGCTGCGGGAGAAGGGGGGATTTTCAGCAAGACCACTTTCAGAGTCTTACAGTGGACGGGGTCTCAGCGCTCTGTGCTAACAGCAAGGAATTTTCCTGAAATCACTTTTCTCCTGTTTCTATTTCCCTTTTGTCCATTCTCTGCAATCCTATTCCTGATTTATCTAATCTAACTACAACGAATACTTGAATATTAGCTTCACGCTTATAACATCATCATTACTAGTAATGCAAGCCCATCAAGACATGTCTCTTCCCTTAAGTATTCCTATATGCACCCTTCATGCAAGTTCTACAGAAGAAACCTAATCGGACATTAGAAGTGGTCTCATTTGGGCAAATAATTAGCCAAGTCCAAATGTGAAATGAAACTCCTAATAAGTAGGAAAATCCATGGTGAACCTCTATGTGTGTGCAATACTTGAAAGGTATCCTATACTCAGCAGAAGAGTAGAACCAGAAAAAAAAAATTGTTTTTTTTCCAGAAAAATTCTTAGAAGGACCAGCTGAACTCAGGAGTGAAGTATCCTTATTTATCAAATTATCAATGTAATTATTTGAGCTAAAGTTTTAAATTTTGTCTGCAAGATATAAATAAGAAACAACACCAAAAATGGAGAATAATTTCTACATATGTGTCACGGAGATATTTTTAACTCTGACAGTTTCATTAATATACTATCTAAATTCAGGTAAGAGAAAATGAATATCATACAACATGATTAAATACCTAGAGTGCGGATTAACTTCATTAAGTTAAATTAATAATTAAATACCTGATTAAAAAAAACTTCAAAAGGAAAAAAGAACAGAATTTAAAATTTTAGTGACACAGAATTTCAATGCCATTGTATATCTTAATTCATTACCACCCTTTGTCACAGTTTTAAAACACTCATTTGCACAGATTTTTACATAACACATTGTAGTCATAATGGTTGAATTTTACATTTAATTTGTTCTATTTTGCATTTTCACCAAATATTTTATTTGAAATATAATAATATATAATGAAGGCTAGTAATTATCATTATTATTATGTAATATTAATAAAAAATCTTTGGTAATGTTTCATCAACTTTCTAAATTCAGCTTAAGCTAAAGAGTGAGTTTCACATTCAGGTTTTCATTTTTACTGATACTTTAGAAAAAAGAAAATTTTAACTAGTAATTTAAGGTCACTGGGAGAAGAAGAAGAGTGTGCAGATATAATCAGGGAACTCTGGATCGTCAAATCAAATAGGCAGTATTACTGAGATACTTCTTACTTTCATCATATAATGAATTGTTGAATGTTTGAAGTTGGGACATAGTAACTAATGGATCATTAGTTATTTCCTTTTACTTAGGGCTAAAAATAATTTACTTATTTGTAATTTGCTGGGGAAGAGGTATATAATTGCCTAGTATGCCTTATAATATATTTATGTTTGTTTTGGCTTCTCATCTAATTAATATGAAATACTGGGAAAATCTCACATTGTATTTTGGATCAATATACAGCATTTTTTTTTTTTTTTGAGACAGAGCCTCAAGCTATCTCCCTGGGTAGAGTGCCATGGCATCACAGCTCATAGCAACCTCCAACTCCTGGGCTCAAGCGAGTCTCCTGCCTCTGCCTCCCAATAGCTGGGACCACAGGCGCCCGCCACAACGCCCGGCCATTTTTTGGTTGCAGCCATCATTGTTGTTTGGCGGGCCCAGACTGGGGATTCAAACCCGCCACCTTAGGTGTATGTGGCTGGCACCTTAGCCGATTGAGCCACAGGCAGCGAGCCAATATACAGCATTTTTTAAGCATCCTATTATTTTATGCTAATATGTGATTTAGCCCAAGTTTAAAAGGTTCCATTTTTCAAGATATTTAATATGTTCTTAAGATAAGACACTTCCCCAAATGACTTAACATAATATTACACGGGTTCATTTATCTATCATAGACTCTTTTTGTAAAAAATGTAAATGTCATTTTTCTATACTTTAGTTTTTTATTCTAAGGTCCTGTTCTTCTTAGTCTGGTATTTATGTGAGACACTTGCACAGACAACTTTTTTATGCAATAATATTCGGTGGTACTCAGGAACCTCAGGATTTATGACTATGTCATACTCAGGTATGAAACTCACATGGGTTTTCTTTCTTGTTTCCCTCCTTCCTAATTTTTATGTAAATACATACATATATTTTTCATTTTTTTCTGAAAATAATTTTTAGCACAGGAGATATAGATGATAACAACACAATTATAAACCATAATTTCGTAAGGAATCCAGAATACTAAGAAATAAGAAATACAATTTAGGAAAGGAGACAGAAAACAGATAAGCAAGCAGATGAATAAATAACACAAATTCAGGTAGTACTCTAAGTCTAAAGAAAAGTGAAGATCACGAAAAATAGAGTGAGATCTATTCTAGACACAGATACAACAAGACAAGATAAATGACAAGCTATGATGAAAGGGAAGATATTAAATAGAATTTCTACGTTTTCATCATAGCTTTAATGGTCAGTTACTGAGCCTGAACAAAAGTGAAAGAGCAAGAGTCAGGATGTTGTAGAGAAGAGTCAGTAACTGTTTCTGAGGCTTATCAGTCATTTGATTATTTCATTTTTGTTTGGAGATATTTTGTTTTATGAATAACAGACCCACAGAGCCTAGTTATTGATTAGATTTAAAGTTGATCAACAGAGGAAAAAAAAAAAGAAAGAGTAGCACATGTTCTAACTTGTTTATTACTATGAATTAGAAGAAAAAAAGAAAATGGGAGAGTTTAATAGATTAAATTTGGCGCACTGTATTAGTTAAACTTTCTCTTTTGTTCAGTTGTTCATAAGAGAAAATCAAAACAGCTAATTAAGATAGAAGCATGTTTGTCTCTCACTTGAAATGAGCTCAGGAAGGAGTCACTGCAGAGCTAGGGGGCGCTTACATGATGTTAGCAAGAATCCAATGTTTTTCAGACTTTCTACTGCACCATCCTCTGAATATGGCCTTCTGTACTCAAAGCTGCCTCTATGAGGCATGAAATTGAAATATAGTCATTATTGTTTCAGTCATCATGTTTGTGCTCCAGGCAGGAAGAAGAAAAATGTGGAGGGGGCAGAAAGAGTTTTTATATAAATGAGTGAACTCCCAATTTTTAGATTTCCTCGAAGCCACACCTGCATTCCAACTGCTACCTAATAAAGGCAGTCAGTCCCTGGGTTATGAAGGAGGCAGGTTCCACAGGTTTGTTCTTAAGCTGAATTTGTATGTACATTGGTACAGGTGCATTTAACTGGAATAGCCTCCTCCATTCATACGTGCAAGTTGTATGTCAGCTGGATGTCTGTAACGTGGGGACTTATGGTAACAGCCTCTGTTTGTGTGAGCTGTATGTATGTCAGACATTTATAGCTTAGTGACCACTTGTATTGAGCAGAACCTAATCTCACTGGTAACCACAGTCTTAGAAACAAAAAAAATCAAGATTTTCCAGCAAAGTATATTACTGCTACTACTGAAATCATGGTTCTGCTTCGAAAGATGAGACATTTTTACCAAATGTACCATAAATATTTATTTCTGTACATCAAATATTTTGGTAAAACAATGTATATTATTTGATTAATATATTGCTTAATACAGTCAGCACAGAACTTGTGATCCGTCCTTTCAAACTTCTTTAAGTACAGTGCTGAACACCCCATTTACTGGGAATTTAATTGTTCTAGTTACTCAAGATAAGCAATCTGGAGTTATTATTGAATT
This sequence comes from Galagoides demidoff, assembly GCA_963574575.1. Taxonomy (NCBI): domain Eukaryota; kingdom Metazoa; phylum Chordata; class Mammalia; order Primates; family Galagidae; genus Galagoides; species Galagoides demidoff. The sequence goes on along the minus strand of CAUYQV010098671.1, from coordinate 8,406 downwards.
TTTTTCTCACATACTATTTGCAGTTTGTATAACCTGTTGTTTCAAATTCAAAAGTTCAGATATTTTTCATGATCTCCAAGATGAATGCCCTGGTCAATAAAATACTTAGATTCTACAATAGGGTTCTAACTGGTTTCCAGTTTTTCATTTTTATTTTCTTCTAGTTTATTCTCAATATAGCAGCATGAGTGATTCTTTAGAATGAAACTCAGACTATGTCCTTCCTTACCTCTGATTTGTCACTTACTGCCTTCCCCTTGATCATTCTGCTCTCAACCTTCTGTCTTCCTTGCAGTTTTTCAACATGCCTTTCAAGAGCGTCCTTGGCAGAAACTCTTTTCACTTTTAGTCTTTACACTTGAAATTGTTTTTCTTCAGACAGCCTGTGAGGTTTGCTCCTCACATGCTTCAAATCTTGGCTTACATTGCAATTACCCAGTGCAGCTTTTCTCAAACCTCTCTATTTAGAATTATAATACAACATACAGTCATGAATGAATGTCTGTGTCCTCCAAGATTCATATGTTGAAATCATAACTTTCAATGTGATAGAATTAGGAGCTAGGGACTTTGGGAGGCAATTAGAATATGAGGGTGGAGTCCTCATAAATGGGAATTAGTGCCCTTATAAAATGGAATCTGGAGAACTCTTTAGACTTTTGTCAAAGAGAATACAAGGATAAGTTGGTGATCTTCAGTCTGTAAGAAGGACCTCACCCCAACTGACCATGCTGGCAGGTTGATCTTGGACTTGCAGCCATCAGAACTGTGAGAATTTGTGTTCTTCTTAAGCCACCCGGTCTAGGGTACTTGGCTATAGCAATATATCTGACTGAGATGCATCATGTTCCCCTGAATGGCATCTCAGCTCCATTCCTTTTATTTACATTACTGCTTCATATATATCCCTATCTAATATACTAACATTCGTTTATTTGTCCATAATACTAGAAGGTAAACTTCATGAGAAGAGCATATGGTGCCTACAAGGTTACTTATCACAAGGTAGATGTTAATTAGTTAATGAGTAAATGGATTCATGAATGAAAAATGAATGACTAAAGAAAAAGAAGAGAGGAGATAGAATAACAGCTATCATTCACTGCCGTAGCCTGAAAACACACTTGAGAAGATTGTCAGACACTTAGACACTAACGCTGGAAACAAGGAACCAGATCTCTAGGGAAAAATCGGGATGGAATATTTTAGTGTCTAGATGATGTCCAAAGTAATCAGAAGAAGCAGCGTGCTTTATTAAATGCAGGTGAAGGTAGAAAATTTACTTTAAGATAAATCCTTTAAATTTATCCTATTATAGTTTATTTAAAATATACATACACATATAACACAGCATTATATATGTATATGTTTAAAAATTTGTATCAAGACAGGAGCTTAAAAAACAGTATACATAAATTTCTTTTCTAATCTATAAGTCTGTATCTCTGACAAAGACAAAGACATCCTCTACCACTGGATACTGAAGTAATTCTTATCTCTTATAGACATACTTTCAATTCTTATTGATATATTTGGAGACTATTTTCTTGGATCTTTTCAAAACATACAATGTTATAGATGTGTAGTGCTAAAAGAAAATTACAATACTAGACATTTTTTCATTCATATGTAAATGAATAAACCTCAATGCAGCCATTTTTAAGATTCAAGCTTCTGAAAGAGTAGCATTTCTAAGAAAGTCTTTGACATTATTATATAGAGAATTTTCATTTTCATTTTATATAGAGATATACTTCTGTATTACACTGGGTGATTTTACTATCAAAATGTTCTAGAATTCATTTAAATATTGAACTTCCATTTCAATATTTTTTTTTCAGAATTTTATAGGGGTACAAATGTTTTGGTTACATGAAACACTTTTGTACAGTTTTAATCGAAGTTATAACTGTGCCCATCACCCGCATAGTGCTCATTGTAAGCGTTCAGTGTTCATTTACTCCTCCCTGCTGCCCCCTCCCACCTGCTTGCTTTCTGTTGAGTTTCACTACCAAGTGTGTATGTGCGTTTGATCAGTTCTAGTTGGGTGTTTCTCTTCCATTCTGGTGATACTTCAGTTAGAACAATGGTCTCTAGTTTGATCCAGATTTTTACAAAAGGTATTAGTTCACCATTTTTTTTTCCACTGAATAGTGCTCCACTGTAAACATATACCACATTTTCTTACTCTGTTCATGTATTGATAGGCAATTGGGTTGATTCCACATCTTTGCATATAGTCTATAGTCAGATTAATGAATCAAATGGGAGGTCTACTTTTAGTTCTATGAGGTCTCTCCATACTACTTTTCATAATGATGAAAATATGTATAAAATATTAATCCTTATTCTCCATATTTGAAAATAATTTTGAAAATATTTTTCAGGAATGATGAAACCTTCCATGTGTTAGAGGTTCTAATAACAATAAAGAGCCTTGATCATATATGTTAAAGGTGTGCTCTTATTTATTAAAAGTATACATATTTCATAAAGTCTTTGGAGTAGTCTGAAAATAAACAACTTACTGAAAACTTACATCTGTTTAGTATTGAGTTTTTTAGAAAGTGAGTTCTTTTATAAAAATATAGGCATTTTAGTAGTTATCCATTATGGTTATTTAATTAGATATTATGATGACTTAGTAAGGAAATTATTTTAACTAGTCAGAACTAAATATCCCCTGAATAAAAAATATCAAATTTCATAAAGCATTTAGCCTAATATTCTAATCATGTATTTGAAGTTGTACCCTAAAATTAAAATATGAATACTTTATGATTACATATTGTATGATGGCAGGGATGGAAGTTACAGAAGCTTCAGAAATACAGATTTTTACTCACCAACGCTGACCTGGCTCCAGCCACGGCCCCGTGTGCAATCTTCCAGTAGCAGTGAAAAACATGAAATTCATCACATGGCACCATTCCCTGGGGTGATCAGCAGGCTGTCTGGCATGCAGGTTGACTCTCCTGGATCACTTCCATCATGGAAGTGATGGCGTTTTGTTCTTACTGGAATTGACACTTACCCTGGATATGGATTTGGCCTTCTTCCAAAACTACCATTAATTTACATACACAATGCCTTATCCACACAGTATTGTTTATTATGAAAACATTTGGCAAATGAAGTGTGGCGATGGACCTGTGATCATAGAATTCACAGGTCTAACCATATTTTCCACCATCCTGAGCAGGTGGTTAGATAGAATGCTGGAATAGCCTTTGAAGTCTCAGGGATATGGAATAATATTCTTAGCTTTCTTTAGAGAAGTAAACAAATTAAGGAAAATTTTACATGGGCTATCTTTGGCTCATTTAGATAACAATTTCTGCCTGTTCCTAGCCTGCTACCTTCCTTATAGACTTGAGACCTGCCACTCCATACATGTACTTCAATACGACCCAATTCATAAACACATGCACCCATGCACAAAAATATGATTTGAAAGTGTTACTTCCAAAATTTAGATGTTGAAATTTAATGGCAGTGTGATAGCATTAAAAAAGTGGTGTCTTTAATGGGTTATTAGTTCATGAGGACTCCTTCCATTATAAATAGGTGTAGGTGTCTTTAATAAAAGGGCTTGACAGAGTCTAACTTTCTTTTGCCTTTCTACATTTTGGCACAAGAAGATGCAACATTTTTTCTCTTTAGAAGATGAAGTATTTAAGGTGCCTTCTTAAAAGAAGAGCCCAGACTCTGACCAGACAATGAGCCTGCCAGCACCTCGATCTTGGATTTCCTCAACCTTCAGGACTTTGAGAAGTAAATTCCTATTGTTTATAGGTTTTGTAGTCTCATCTCAGGTATTCTATTACAGCAACAAAAAAATTGAGCAAGACAACATATACACACGAGAGTGTATGTGTGTGTATATTCTTAAATGATATTAAAATTACCTACAAACAAACAAATTGTGAACTTTTTATTTTCTTTTACCCACTCAGGAATACATAATATGGTGTGCGTGTGGTTCATCTTTTTTGACGTCTGTTATATATGTGTGCAAACTATCTTAAGGAGGAAAATAACATTAACAAATTTGGGGAGACAGAAAACTAAATTATTACTTTTCCCCCTTGTTTTTTATAAATACACATTCCAATGATATTTTAATTGCTGTAGAACACACTGTTATCCCTCTGTATGGGGGGATGGGGAGTAGCAGTGATAGGTCATATTCCTCTTGAACAATAAACAAAGAAATTGTGTGTACCTTTTGCTTTGTCTTTAAAACAATTAATATACTCTAAAATGTAGTGAGAGAAAATAATTATTGGACACAAATCTCTCCCAGTTGGCAGATTTGTATCAATAATATGCTATTGGTAAAATATGACTTTTATCTTCTTGTATACAATATATTAACATAAAATATTATTTAGTCAAGTGTTGGTTGGTACCTTAAGCTTTCTTAACAAATTATATAATCACTACTGCCTTAGTGACTTATGGTAGTAACTGAATCTCCAAAACCCAAAATAGTCCTATCGTATGTTGAAAGAGTTATGATGTCTCCTCAACTGAGTGATATACTCCAAAAAAGTGGCTGCTGGGTCTATTAATTTCAACTAGATTACAATGAATTAAAGAAATTGACCTGTCTCATTTGAAATATATCCCAGTTTATTTCATTCAGAAAGGAATCATGAAATACAGAGTTTTACATAATTTATAGAGCCCAAATTATCTACATTTAATCAATAGCTATTGAGCACTATGTTAAACATGTAGGATAGTTATGTTGGAGAATACAACTGTGTAAAACAAACTGTCAGAAATAACTTACACAGTCTAATTTAACAGTCTTTGGAAGTTTATGTATTAGAAAAATAAAAGCAAACATTAATTCTAAAGGTAAGAAAAGAGAAGAAGAAAAGAGATAATGCCAAAAGCACTGACGATGAAGTTTGGGAAAGATAAATATCTTTAATGCATTTAAGTATCTTGATATGCTTATAATTATGGTATATTTATAATTATTCAATATTAAATCAATGTACACTAAGGTAAAGTATTAAACTATGCATTACTTTATCATATATAAAGTATATATAATATATGTATAAGCAAATGTTAATTTTAAAATTAAGAAGGCACAAATGTTTTTGTTCCATGGATAGCTTATATGATGTTTAAGTCAGGTTGTAAGTGTGCCAGCACCAGAACAGTGTTCATTGTACCTGTTAGACAGGTTTTTACCCCTCTTCTCCTTCCTCCTCATCCCTTCTGGATTTCCAATGACTTTTACTCCTCTCTTTGTCCATATGTGTTTATTGATTAGTTCCAAATTATTAGAGAGTATGTATGGTATTTGTTTTTCCATTCTTGAGATACTTCACTTAGGATAATGGTCTCTAATTTTGTCCAACTTGCTGCAAAAGACAGTAATTCATTTCTTTGTACTGATTAATAGGGCTCCATGGTGGGTATATGTATGTATCTGTGTGTGTGTATAAAATCTTATATTAAATATATTATATATATTCATTTTGTTAATCCACTCATACACTGATGGACACATATGTTGATTCCATATGTTTGTGACTAAGAGTTATTCTGCAATAAACATTCAGATCCAGATGTTTTCATAAAATGACTCATTTTTCCTTGGGTAGATAATCAGTAGTAGGACTGTGAGATCTAATGGGCGGTCTATTTTTAGTTTGTTCAGGGATCTCCATACTGTTTTTCGTAGAAGTTGTACTAATTTTACATCCCACCCACAGTGTGGAAGTGTCCCTTTTTCTCAGCATCTCTGCCAGCATCTATTATTTAATGACACTTCATTTTTCTTCAAATTACAGAAAAGGCAATAAGCATTAGGTGAATATACAACCATCTTAATGCAGATATATATATTTTAAAGACTATTTTTAGAGAGCGTTTTGGGTTCCCATCAAAATAGACACTGAAATTTCCCGTATAGTCCCTGGCCCCCATACATGCACAGAGAGTCTTCCCTTACCAACCGGAGTGATCTGCTTGTTGCGATTAATGAACTCACACTGACACATCGCTATCATTGAAATTCCACAGTCTAAATTAGGGGTTACACTTGATGTTGTACTCTAATTAGGGCTCTCACTTGATGTTGTATTCTATGTGTTTGGACAATTGAAGTATCATACAGAGTATTTTCACTGCCCTAAAAAATCCTCTGTGCTCTGTCTATTAAACAACTTTTTTTCCAGCCAATAGAGACCACTGAATTTTTTTTACTCTTTTCATAGCTTTACCTTTTCCAGGATGTCATAAGAAGTACAGTGTGTCTCTTTTTCATATTGGTCTCTTTCACTTAATAAAATGCATCTCATTTCTCTCTCTGTCTTTTCATGTCTTGACAGCTCATTTCTTTTTAGTGATGAATAATATCCTATTGTCCTGATGTACCAGTTTATTTACTCATTCATCTACTGGTGGGCAATTTGGTTGCACCTACATTTTGACAATTACAAATAAAGCTTCTTTAAAAATCCATGTAAAGGTTTTTATGTGGATATAAGTTTTTAACCTGTAGGGTACGTGCCAAGGTATGTAATTAATGTATTATAGGTTTAAAAAAATTTAGGTATATAAACAACTGCAGGCCTGTTTTCCAAAGTGTCTGTGCAATTTTGCATTTCTAGCAACAGTGAATAAAAGCTCTTGTTGATAAACATTCTTATCAACTTTGGTGTTGACATAGGCCTGAATTTGGTGTATACTGGTATCTCATTGTTGCTATTATTTAGATGCCCTTGAAGCCACAGGATATGGAGTATCTGTCCTTGTGCTCATATGCCATCTCTATATATCCTTTAATGCACTTTTTGTTAAGATTATTTTGTCTATTACTATCAATTTATTTTATTTGTGAGTTTTAAGAGTTCTTTGTTTATTTTGGATAATAATCACCTGTTTGGTATATACTTTTGCAAATATTGTCTCCCAGTCTATGGTTTGTTAATTTCATTCTCAACAAAGTCTTTCACAGAGCAGAAATTTTTACTTTGATGTTACACATATCAATTCTTTGTTTCATGCATAATGTCTTTGGTCTTGTTTCTAAAAAGTAATCAGCAAACCCAAGCTCATCTAGATTTTATCCTATTTTATCTTCTAGGACATTTTGGTTTTGATATTCATATTCAGGTCTGTGATCTATTTCAAATTAATTTTTGTATGTTTTACCAAACTGAGGAAATACTCCTCTATTCCTAGTTTACTGAGAGCTTTTTTTAAATTACATGGGTGTCAAATTTTATCAAATGTCTTCTCTGTATCTGTTAATATGATCATGTGATTTCATTCTTTCGCTTGTTGATGTGACAGAATACATTCATTAATTTTTGAATGATAAACCAGGCTTACATGCTTGGTCCTAGATTATAATATTTTATTGACTTTTATATTTATGTCTAAGAGATAACCAGTCTGCAATTTTATTTCTTGTAATTTCTTCATCTGGTTTTGGTATTTGAGTAATTCTGCTCTCTTAAAATAAACCAGAAAGTATTCACTCTACTTTCATCTTCTAAAATAGAGTGTAGATAATTATTATAATTTCTTTTCTAAATGTTTGTTAGAACCCACATGGGGCTGATTATTTCTCTTTTGGAAGGTTGTTTATTATTGATTCAATATATTTAATAGGAATAGGCCTATTAAGATTTTTAATTTTTTTCTTATGTGAGTTTGAACAGATTTTTGTCTTTCAAAGAATTCATCCCTTTCCCCCAGTTATCAGATTTGTGGGCATAGAGTTGTTTATAATATTCCTTGGTTACCCTTTTAATACCCATAGTATCTGTAGTGATGTCCTCTCTTTTGTTTTTGTTATTAGAAATTTGTGTTCTGTCTTTTTTTTTTCTTAGTTTGACTGGATGTTTTAATTTTACCTATCTTTTAAAAAAATCAGCTTTTAATTTCCTTGATTTTCTCTATTAATTTCTTATTTCTGCTTCAATACTTTTATTATCAATACTTCTTGTCTTCTGCTTCCTTTTGCTTTAATTTTTACTTCCTTTTTTCAGTTTCCTAAGTGGGGAGCTATATATTTTCCTCCTAGAGTTAGTTTCACTAAAGTCTCTGAATATTGTGCTTCCATTTTATCAAGTTAAAAATATAACTTAGGAATATGGTATTTAATTTACAAGTATTTTGGGGTTATCCAACTATCTTTCTGAAAAGGATTTCTAGCTCAATTCTTTTGTCGTTTCAGAGCAGACATAGTAAAATTTCTATCCATTTAAAAGTGGGGGGAGGGAGGGAGATTGGTGGAGTCACCTCTATTGTTTACCTTACAAGGGTACAAGTGAATCTTTCTAAAAGCAGAGTATGAACGTTCTAACTCAATACTAAGAAAATGACATGAAGGTTATGTTAACCAGTTTGATGAGAGTATTTCAAAATGTA
>CAUYQV010098669.1:0-13138 GCA_963574575.1 Galagoides demidoff | reverse complement strand
TGGCATCACAGCTCATAGCAACCTCCAACTCCTGGGCTCAAGTGAGTCTCCTGCCTCCGCCTCCCAAGTAGCTGGGACCACAGGCGCCCGCCACAACGCCCGGCCATTTTTTGGTTGCAGCCATCATTGTTTGGCGGGCCCGGGCTGGGGATTCGAACCCACCACCTTAGGTGTACGTGGCTGGCACCTTAGCCGATTGAGCCACAGGCGCCGAGTCACTTCTTCTCATTCTTTGGGCTATCTTTTCACTTTCTTGATAGTATCCTTTACCCTCAAAATTTTTAAGTTTTTAATGAAATTCAGTTTATCTACTTTTTCTTTGATTTTACTTTTGGTGTCACATCTAGGAAGCAGTTACATAATCTAATTCAGATTTACACCTATTTCCATGTAGAAATTTTATTATTTTAACTCTTACATTTAAGGCTTCAATCCCTTTTTGGTTAATTTTTGTATACAGTGTTAGATAGGTAGGCAAATTCATTCTTTTACATATAAATATTCAGTCATCCTGGCACCACTTGTTGGAAAGACTATTCTTTCACTGAAAGATTTTGGCACCTTTACTGAAAATCAACTGACCTTAATCGTTTTGAGTTCTTCACCCAGGAGGTGTACCATATACCCCTATATAGTATCCATTAGGTAGGGACTTACTGAGGGCTTCTCCCTTCTCTCCCCTCTGCTATTCTTGAATTTTATTATTTTTTTCCTCTGTGTAGGGTCGTAGTTGCTCATTATAATAGTTTCAGTTAGTATTGGGTACATGGCATGCTTATTTTTCCATTCTTGAGATACTTTACTAAGAAGAATGTTCTTCAACTCCATCCAGGTAAATACAAAAGATGTGAAGTCTCCATCTTTTTTATGGCTGAATAGTATTTCATAATATACATGTACCATAGTTTATGAATCCATTCATGGGTTGATGAGTACTTGAGTCGTTTCCACATCTTTGCAAGTGTAAATTGAGCTTTATTTAATTTCTTTTAGCAATTATATTTTAGTTTTCTATATGAAAGTCTTTCATATCTTTGCTTAATCATATTCCTAAGCACCTTTTGATATTATTGTCAATAAAATTATTTTTCATAAATTTTTAAGCCTTGTATACTTGTTCATTCAAAAATTTATCTTTCCTGCCTGAAAATTCTTATTTCTTAAGTCAGTCATCCCCTACCACATGCTTATTTAATTGGGTTAATAGTAACTGGAATGCTTAGTATCTAAGAAAAATACTTTCTGATATAGATGATAAGAAAAAAGCAGATATGAGGGATGGGCCCAGAGTCCAGTCCTGGTATGTTTATTTACCTTTGTCCATATGACCCAAGCCAAGTCAGATCTTACTATGTTCCCTAGTAGAGCAGAAAAACCCTGAAAAAGATTAAGTTACCCATGATTATTTGTCACCTAGAGGCCTTCTTATCATTTTTGTACCTGTTATTTCTCTTTTGAAGGGGTGTTTTTAAAAATTGGCCTTCCCTATGATTTTCTAGACTCCTGCTATTCCAGTATCCAGCTTGGGTATATCTTTCCTTCTTTCTACTTCTTCTGCTAGCTAGTTGTACAGTTTTCCTCTCTCCACTCTTATCTTTATTTGTACTACCAATATCTAATGCTAATCTAAAAATCAGGAAATTCCTAACAGATGCAATCAGCATAATCTAATTCTTTGTATCTTCAATGAAAACCAAACAATAATTAATAATTAATTAAATAAATAAATAAAAATTAGGAAATTCATCTTCAGTTTCTAGTGGTTTAAAATAACTAATGCCATTACTGAGATCCTCATAGATTATAACATTTTTTTTAATTCCTATATCCCTGTGGTTCCTCTGTTTAGCAGAAGTGTGGGCTAAATACATATTAGTAGTGAAATATTTAAAAATCATTTCTTTAAACTGAAGTCAGTTTAGAGTAAGAACCAATGTGGAGTCAAATAATGTCTATTTTACTCTTGGACGTGCCAAGTATACCCCTTAAGCCCTTTTTAAACATTTTACTTTTTGATGGACGACTGCAGAACCTCTGTAAATTGACCACCCAAGGGATGGTAAAAAACTGGTCAATATATGGAGGTGGTCTACAAAAGAAACTACACCTACCATTCTGATATGTACATGTACTTTACTTTCCTGTATAGCTTTTACTAGAGAGTATTACATAAAATCATACATAATTAAAACACAGTAAAATCATATCTACAATGTCATGCAAAATCAATACACTCACTGTTTTCTCATGGTTTAATCATTCTTGCTGAAAAAAGAGTCAATCTTTTTTTCTTATCCTTTTTTCTTTTTTTCTTTTAGAGACAGAGTCTCACTGTGTCACCCTGGGTAGAGTGCTGTGGCATCACAGCTCACAGCAACCTCAAACTCTTGGGCTTAATAGATTCTCTGGCCTCAGCCTCCAAAGTAGCTGGGACTACAGGCACCTGCCACAATACCTGGCTATTTTTAAAGATGAGTTCTCGCTCTGCCTCAAACTGGTCTCTAACTTGTGAGCTCAGACAATCCACCTGTCTCAGCCTCCCAGAATGCTAGGATTACAGGTGTGAGCTACAGCACCTGGCCTCTGTTTCTTATTCTTATTACAATGTAAATAGAGAAAGTTCTCTCAATGATGGCTAAACTACTCAGCCTATCTGGGCATTTTTCCATAGCAAATTAGTTCACCTGCATTATCAGGTGCCTTGACACCCTCTTCTTTTGGAGTCTATACAATTTCGTGTCATCCTCACTTATTTGTTCCACTTCACCAGCTGCTTCATGAACTTCTACAATGGTATGTACTTCATTCAGTGCTGCTTAGAAAATTGCTTCTGGGTCAGGTTTACTACACATGTAGTCACTTCATCATCTATTCAACAAAACCCTCAAAACTTACTTTTTCAAATTCTGCCATGGAAGATGGACTATTTGATGGGAACAAAATATCATGCTCTGGGATTGTGATACATCCAACTTTCTTAAAACACTTCTGTATTATTTCTGGCTGAAGTTTATTCCAAACAGAACTGATCCAGAGGACAGAGCATTAACTGCTACAGTGAGTGAAGTTGCTTCCATAGATGGACCACAGACTTGTGTTTTAGGAATGACCCACTGCAGGAGCTAGGCCTGACAGTACATTTTAAATGTTTCAATGATGTCTTGGTCAAGAGGTTGGATTTATGAGGTCATGTTTGGAGGCAAAAATTTTAGTGTCACATTTATGAGATGATTAACTTGTGGGTATCCAGACAGTTGTCTACTGTTAGTGGAATAGACCATTCTTCTTCATTTCTTTTATACCCCTCACCCATTTTTTAAATAGGGTACCAGTCATCCATGTGCATTTGTTTGGTCTCCAAGTGACAGGGAGGTCTTCAGGCTTCAGGATCTTGAATGGGTGTAGCTTTGCAAATTTCTTTAGTTTCTCTCCAATTGAGCTAGCACAAAGCGGAACTGTGATACATTCTTTGGAAAGTTTTCTACTCTTATATTTCTCACCCTTCATGATAAGACTCCTGTCACCTTATCAATGATAAGGCACCTTGAAAATGATTCCTCACTCATTAGCATTAAAGATGTTGTTATCTTTGAAGCCTCTGGGAATTTTTAAGTCTGGGAACTTTTGATGAACTCTTCCACAACTTCTACTGGAACTTCACTGGATTCACCATACCAGACTCCCTGGGAGATCTCATGTCATTGTTCAAGTTCCTTAAGCCAACCACTTCATGTTTGGAAATCTGCCACATAAGTTCCTAGATAATTTTTTTACCAACTTCTTGGATCTTTAGCCCAGAGTTTCAGGTATTCACTACCTGATTTGTTTTAATCAGCTTAATGTGGCTTCACTGATTTCACCAAGGGAAGATTTCCTCCTTTTGTACTGTAGGCCTCTGCTACCATAGCTCTCTCAGTACTCAAGTTTACATCTTTGGATGTTGCTAACCATGCTCTTGCTTGTATCAAAATGTTCCATCATCTTTCTTTCACTGCTGCTTTCCAGAAAATTTAGAAAATCAACCTTTTCCTTCAATGTCAGCTCTGAGTTCTTTCCTTTGAGCCATTATGTCTCAATTAACTGTAAATTTTTTTCAGTGATTATAGGATGTATGATTCAGACCAGTCCTTCACATTGAAAAAAATCCTCCACAACACATGATAAATAGCAGGACCTTAGGCCTAATCCAACATGTGGTAATAACAAAATATGAAAAAATACTTATACCAAAGAATAAGTAATGCAACTAAGAGGTAAAGCCTACACCTTCTACTCTTTGATGTAGAATGGACTCAACTGGTCAAGTTGTATAGAGTAGATTAATATTTCTTGTCAAAGTCCAAGTAAGTGGTCAAGATAAAACTACAGAGGTGGTCAATATGTCTTCCATTGAGTACGTATTGTCTGTGTCAAGTCTATGAAAGTTAGGTCAACTTAAGGAGATGGTCAGTGTAGGAAGCTGGTCAGCTATGGGGGTGTTCTGCTGATGTATCAGCACATAATGTGAGAATTTTCACAGTCTCAGAGAAAATAGCTGCTTTTCTGTAACTGTGGTTACAGATTATTTTCCATATAGACACATTTATAAAAATAGTCTTATGTTTTACCACATGATAATTTATATTGTTCAGAAAGAAAATTTCACAGGTTCTAGAGTTAGGAGATCATCGTAAGTGTATTTTGGTTTGTCTAATCTTAGTATCTTGTATTTTCTCTAGTTTTAGTTATTTCCTGGCTTTTGAGGACACTTTTGATTTCCCCCTTTGCTAACAGATACTCCTCTTTTGAGAAAATCAAACATGCCTCTGAATTTTCCATCTGCAGAGTATATCCATCTTTTAAATATTTTCCCAGGAAGCCACCAGTTGGTTGATCATTTTCAGCCTGTAACCCACATAGTTACATCTGCAGCTGAGGAGGATGTTGAAGACTCCTAGCAACACCATCTGTCCCTTCACAGAGTATTTTCCCTCAGATAAAGATGGGAGATATTAGTCATAATTAGCCAAGTTGCATGCTGGGATCAGAAGCTGATTTGATTTCCTAAGATTTCTGCACCACCAAGTACTGCTGGCCATGTGGGTAGTCATGAATCTGGGGGAAGAAGAAATTAATACTACTATAGTGAGAACAAGTTATTCATGCTAGAACAGAAGTCAACAAACTACAGATCATGGATTAAATTCAGCCTGTGACCTATTTTATATAAATAAAATTTTATGAAACATAGTCACACCCATTCATTATATATCGTGCATAATAGCTTTTAAAACTACAGCAGAATTGAATGCTTGTAACAGAGACAATATGGCCTGCAGAGCCTAAAATATTTGCTATATAATCTTTTAACAAAGTTTGCCTACCCTTGTACTGGAAGATTATTAGAAGATGTTTTGATCTCACTAAATCAGTAAGGTCTTCATGTGAGACACACATCCACTGTAGATTTGAAACTGTTAACTCACAAGAGAAGTAGTATTTCCTCCATGAAAACTTCTAAAATAACCTCCCCTCTGCCATCTCCCTCCACCTGAGTACAGTGTTCTTTTCCTGTCCTCTAATATTGTGGGCAGGTTAATGTTATTGCATATATCTTAATGTATAACTTAAATGATGTATTATCTAAAAGAATACATCTCTGTGTCTACTATTTCCTGTAAACCTGTCAAAATTGTTACAGCCTGATTCAGATAGTCATCCATCAAAAAAAGAAAACATTATCATTCTTGAAAAAGAAGCCTGTCTCATTTGTATTCCCCACACCTAATATTAGTTCCTGGGGGTGATGAATGTACTCAAAAAAATGGTGAATGAATGAATGAAGGGGCTGAATGAGTTATTAGTAAATAAAAATAAAAACGTCATTTGACTGCCTTTTAAAGGCAGTTTGAGATAGTGATTAAGTTTGTGGTCTCTGGACTCCAGTGGCTTACCCAGAAAGCCTATTTCCATCACTTGGTATCTCTGAGTCTTTGGTCAATTTATTTATCTTTTCCTGCTTCTGCTTCTTTACCTGTAAGATGGATATAGCAATATTACCTCTCTCCTACTTTGTTATGGAAGACAAAAATCATGTTAGTCAATGCAAAGTTTCAGCATGGCACAAGGCACATAAGAAGTGTAATCACCCAACATATGATGCCCATTACTGATGACTCTCATTTATTTTAAACAAAATTCAACTCCTTGTCATGTCATGGTTAGTTTTCCCACAGTTGTAAGTTATTACTTGCATGTATGCATGAATATATCTTTCATACACACAACCAACATTTTGGCTCCTACTCTGTGTCAGACACTGACTGCACCAATCACTGGGTTGGAAAAATGGATCAGATGACATTTCTTAAGCATTTCATAAGCTCATATGCTGAGCTGAAACCTGCCACTTAGCATGATAAGATCAGCCACAAAGGGGAATCAGAGATTGATAATACTGATCATTATTGACCTTCCATTTTTAAAATGGGAAGACAGAACCCTAAGGGCGTGAAATGATGCTGTATCTAAGGAATTTCAGACATCAGCCAAGGAGTCCGGTGTTGTGGGGACAGAAGCATCCCGATGCCCAGGAAATGTGGAGATACTGTTTCTATCCTTGCAGGTGGCCCTGAATAGAAAAGCACTGAAGTGTTCTGAGCTAAGAGAAGTTTTGTGCTCATTGGTCTTCAATAGTATGATTATGACTAACAATTCTCTGGAAGGAAAAAGCAGGCATCTGGTAGATAGATTGCCAGAGCCGTGTCCTATCCAAAGAATAGGATTAAGATCTGTCCTGTGTCAGACAGATGTGGTTAATTCTCAGCTCCACTATTCACTGGCTCGGTGATCTTTCGCAGGTCCCTTTCTTTCTCTGTTTTCTCATCTATAAAAAGTGAATGGTCATCACGTCATCTTTATTAGGTGGTTGATCCTGGTTTTAGCCTTAGGAACAAAGGTCCAATTTCAAAAGCTCTTAAGGGTCCCGTGGACCAGGAGGTTTCTCTCCTGAAAGCAGCTGTCATAGACCTCCAAATCTGCCATCCTCCCCCTCCCTGGGCTCAGTCTCAGCCCAGCTGTTGCTTCAGCTTGTGACACATCAATGTGAGAAGGGCAGCAGCGGGTCAAGCAGTGAGGTTTCATTGGTACCCTGAAAAGTGCAAAGCAGAAGAAACGAGGTTTAGTAAACTGTGAAACATTAAAAAGAAAAAAAAAAAGGCGTGTGCTGTTTAGATAGATATTGAGGCTCCTTCTGCATGAAAAACGTATGGTGGCCCAGATGCAGTGTTTCCACAAGAGGCCCACTGGAATGATAATTTAAAACACAGATTCGAGAATAACAAGTTTCAAATGAATAAGAAGTTTCAAAATTTCCACTTCCAGATATGAGATCTTTAACTTCTCCTCAGTTTCCTTGTCTGTAAAGTGAGAACATGATCTACCTCTCTGGATGACCCTGCAAATTGGAGATTTTGACATGTTCCTTAGTAACAGGGACTGTTAAGCAAGATACTGAATTTCTAACCCTCTGTAGGGAACGTATGTACTGTTCTCTAATCTTTAGCCTATTAGAGAGCTGTGCCAGTGTGTGGCAATTTACATTCCCAAAGACTTCTCAAGAGGGTTTTTGGCTTTAGATTCATAGGGTACTAACAACCCTGCATTTATTATAAAGCAGTGTCAGTTTCTGTCTAATGATATTTGTCAACCATAGGGAGCAAAACGTATGGATCTCTACATTTTTCCTTCTGATGAAGGAGAAAAAAGGACAATGTCGGAAGTTTCCATAAAAAGCCTCCAATGGTAATAGAGGTCAGAGGTTAGAAATACAAGTATGCATTGCCATGGTGATTTTGCTAGCAGTCTGTTAGGAGCTTGTTTTATTTATGGTTAGTTATTTCTATCATTTTTCTTTCATCACCTTTGGTTTTTCTCAAATTACAAAGTAATCAAAGAATTTGGCAAAGAAAATGAGCCAGATGTAACAGTTTCCTTTTACATTTCTTAATAGAAGCAAACATGCTGTAATGTGATTTTTAGATTCCCTCCCTCAAAATTGCACCCTCCCCCAAGCTCTCAGCTACGGAGCAGTACCAGAGCCCCTTGAAAGTACAAAAGCCCTTATTCTCAATGGAATGTAATTAAATTTAAATAATGTTGCATCAGCTGGCTGAAAAGGGAAAGGAAATCTTCTAGTTTCTGAAATTTACTCCAGGCTATACCCAGAAATCCTGCTAAGTGCTGACAGGAGGCTTCCGTGTGATGGTGGCATTAATACCCCCGTGGGCTGTATTTATGCTGTCGTGAAGGGGGCTCAAGGAATCCATAGAACTGAAGGCTTTTAATAATAGAAAACAAAAATTCAGATAGAATTTACAACCCATTATTAAATTAATGCTGGATAATTGTTAGCATTTAGGATAAGACTTCTTATTTTTTTCTCCACCCCCTATGTTTAGGCAACTGAAATTAACTGAAGCTAATTTTGATAGGAAACAACACAGTGTAGTAAAGTGACTTCGGAGTTAGAGAAACTCCTGCCCAATTCAAATCTGTGCCCTGCCCATGGTTTTCTAGATGGACTCAGTAAGTCAGTTTACATCCTAGATCTTTAACTTTCTCATCAGACAGGCAGATGCAAAATAATAATGTCCATAACTAATGAGGCTATTGTTAGCTTGAAGTGTCCCGATGACTGTAAGGCTCTTTCTTACCCTGCCATATAGTAAATACTCAGTAACCACTGCTATTGCAGTAACTTACTAGGCATTGACATTCAGTAACAACCTCATTAATTAGAATTTACTCCAAGGGGAAGAGAGACACACAGGTAAAACCAGTCATGATGTAGGATAAAGCTGAAATAAGAAAAATATGGAGAGATGTTTCCTTCTATAAATTCCACCTGCACACAGAAAAAGGAAGTCCTCATGTTGACACAATTTGATTCTTCTCTTTTGTTATGAATCTGAGTTTTTCTTATCTGTGAATCAAGCAGCTACAGTAGGTGACCACGGAGGACCCTTCCAGGTCTGGCTTTCTGTCTTCATGTCTTCCCAGAAGATTCTCCAAGGATTATTCTGAGCCATTTCTGAAGCCATTGCTAGAAATAATCATCTTTTCCTGAATATATAGAAATAAGGAGTGGTTCTTCATTAGAAAAGAATTAACCAGCAAGAATGTAGCAAGGGACTAGCTGAAATTTGCGCAGCCTTATGTCAGTCCAATAAGCAAAGCAATGAAAACCTTAGGAAAGATTTTCTGACTATGGAGGCTTTGATAACTTGGTTTTGATGAGTTAGAAACATAGGTTAGGATTGTTCCTGTTAGATCAGGGGCCAGTCACTTGCTTTTCTGAAGGTAGAAATAATCAGCCTAATGGTATTGAATGGACTTAAGTGGTTTTTCAGAGACTGAATGGGTTACTCAGGTCACTCCTTCCAGTAGGAATGCAATCTGCAAATGGACCAATTTTTGTTATATAACATCCTGGTACAGGGTTTTCTTTCATCATATTACAGTGTGGTCTTATGGAAAGAAGGCTAAATTTAGAGTCAAGAACTTGGGTCTAAATCCCAGCTTTCACATACATGATCTTAGATAAATTACTCTTTCATTGAATTTCTGCTGCCGTCTCCTTAGGATAGAGGTAGTCTTCCTCATAGTAAAGGATAACCGTAAGGATTAAATCAGACGACTCATGCAGACCCCCAAGCATATGTGTTGTATATTGAAGGCACTCAGTAAATCAGTTAATGACTCTTCATTTATTCTTTTATTCAACAAATATCTTCTGAGCATTTACTAGATGGTAGGCATTTTTTGAGCTCCTTGGGAAACGTTTGAGAGCAAAACAGACCAAGATCCTCTACCTTCAAAGCTTAATATCGGGGGAGGAAACACACAATAGACAATAACCATGGTAGAGCAAATAAATGATGTATTACATGTGAAAGTTATAATTATTGTGAGGAAGAAAGGAAACTGTAGCAAGGTATATAGGATATGAAGTGTCCCAGTCAGTGAGCAGGGATGTGGGGAAGGGTGTAGATTGAAGGAGGGTGGTCAGGGTTGGCCTCTTGAGAATTGGCCATTTGAGCAAGTACATAAAGGAGGAGAAGGGATTAACCATGAGGCTATGTACTAGAAGAGGGCTCCTGGCTGAAATGCAAAGGTAGGAGCATGGCTGTCCCAGTGTGTACCAGACTTGTACCAAACCTACCAAGGGCCCTGCAGGCTGTTGTAAAAGTTTTAGCTTTTATTCTGAGGAAGAGACAGGGATGTTGAAATATTTCAAGCAAAGGAAACACATGATCTGGATTATGCTTTGTAAATGACCTCTCTGGTTGCCATTTTAGGGCAATAATAGGACTAGGAGCAGAGATAGGCTATTGTAGAATTCCAGGAAACAGGTGATGGTGGTCTGGACTGTGGAGTGATGACAAGTGATCAGATTCTGCATATAGTTTGAAGGCCTCTCTTTCTATTGACCTTCAATTTCTTGGATTGTAGTAAAAATATTTACCTAATTAACTTAAGAAAGTGATTAACAGGAAGAAGATGGTGATGATAGACAATTATTAATACTTACTCTTAAATAGGCACTGTGCTGAGTTTCCATCAGCCCCATCAGATAAGAGTAATTATTAGGTCCTTTTGACTGAATCTGAGGACAAGCCAAGGATGATAGCCATGGCCCCACACCATTTCAGTGGTAGAGCTGGGAGTCAAACCCTGTTGCTGGAACTCTACATCTATCCTATGAGGATGTGGTCTGTACAGTGTGAAGACCCACTAAGGCCATACTCGGCAACCACCTCCCACATCCCTACCTGATTTCCCCTAAAGATAGTTTTCCCCCAGTCCCTCAAGTTTTTCAGACTAAATCTAAGACATATTTGCCACTCACAGTCCCTTCCCCATCTGGAGTCATTATCAATGGTGGAAGAAGTTTGCCCTTTGGGGATTTGGTCAGTTTGTCCATTGTTTAATGAATTGATTTATTGGAAAAAATAAGAAACAAGCAATCGTGTCAACACTTCTTTTTTTTTTTACTCTCCTAAGGTCTCAATTATTTTTATTTTTTTATTAAATCATAAACACATAAATCATGTATACATTAATGCATTTATCGGGTACAGTGTGCTGATTTAATATAGAATTAGGAAGGCTTACATCACACTGGTTAATATATATACCTCATCTCATTTACTTAATTATTGTGTATTATTAAGTCATTCATACTCTATACTAATAAATCCAACATGTACCCTTGTATTATGCACCATACGTGTGATCCTATCATTCACCATCCCTCAATCTGACCTCTCTCCTCCCCGTCCATCCTCCCCCGCCTCCCTCCTTCATCCTGGGCCATGGTTGTGGTCTATCTTCATATGATAGTGTAAATGATTGGAAATAGGTTTCATAATAGTACTGAGTACATTGGGTATTTTTTCTTTCATTCTTGAGATACTTTACTAAATAGGATATGTTCCAGCTCCATCCATGGAAACATAAAAGAGGTAAAGTCTCCATCTTTTATAAGGATGTATAATATTCCCTGATATGCATATACCACAATTTATTTATCCATTCATGGGTCGATGGGCACTTGGGCTTCTTTCATGACTTGGCTACTATTAATTGAGCTACAGTGAACAATCTGGTGCAAATATCTTTGTTACAAAGTGATTTTTGGTCTTTTGGATATACACCTAGTAGAGGAATTGCAGGATCATATGCCAGGTCTACTTTTAGATCCCTGAGTATCCTCCATACTTCTTTCCAAAAGGGACATATTAGCTTACTCTCCTACCAGCAGTGCAGTTGTGTTCCCTTTTCTCCACATCCACATCAACATCTGTACTTTGGGGATTTTGTGATACGAGCCACACTTACTGGAGTTAGATGATATCTCAAAGTGGTTTTGATTTGCATTTCTCTGATGATTAAAGATGATGAGCATTTTTCTGTAGGCCATGAGCCCTTCTTCAGAGAAGCACCTGTTAAAGTTCCTTGCCCACAATGAAATGGGATTACTTATTCTTTTCTTGTTAATAAGTTTGAGTTCTCTGTGGATTCTGATTATCAAACCTTTGTCAGAAGCATAATGTACAAATATCCTCTCCCATTCTGAGGGCTGTCTGCTTGCTTTACTTACTGTGTTCTTGGCTGTCCAAAAGATTTTTAGTTTGATGAGATCCCAGTAATGTATTTTTGGTGTTGCTTCAATTGCCTGGGGGGTCTTCCTCATAAAGTATTCTCCCAGACCAATTTTTTCAAGTGTTTCTTCTGCACTCTCTCCAAGAATCTTTATAGTTTCATGTCTTAAGTTTAAATCTTTTATACAGTGAGAGTCAATTTTTGTTAATGGTGAAAAGTGTGAGTCCAGTTTCAGTCTTCTACAAGTCACCAGCCAATTCTCCCAGCACCATTTGTTAAATAGAGAATCTTTCCCCCAATTTATATTTTTGATGAGCTTATCAAAGATCAAATGATGATAAGAGTCTGGGTTCATCTGTTGGTTTTCAGTTCTGTTCCATACATCTGCCACTCTATTTTTGTGCTAATACCATGCCATTTTGATCACTATAGATTTATAGTGTAGTTTCAAGTCTGGTAATGTGATTCCTCCTGATTTGTTTTTATTTCTGAGTAAGGTCTTGGCTGTTTGAGGTTTTTATTCTGTTTCCATATAAAACAAAGTACTATTTTTTTTCCAGATCTTTAAAGTATGATGGTGGTGCTTTGATAGGGATTGCATTAAATTTGTAAATTGCTTTGGGTAATATGGACATTTTAACCATGTCGATTCTTCTTAGCCCTGAGCATAGTATGTTTTTCCATTTGTTAACATCTTCAACTATTTATTTTCTCAGAGTTTCATAATTCTCTTTATAAAGAGAATTATTCATATCCTTTGTTAGGTAAATTCCCAAATATTTCTTCTTCTTTAACACAGCTGTAAAAGGAATAGAGTCTTCGACTGTTTTTTTCAGGTTGACTATTATTGGTATATATAAAAGCTACTGATTTGTGAGTATTGACTTTGTATCCTGAGATGCTACTGTATTCCTTGATCACTTCTAAGAGTTTTGTGGTTGAGTCCCTGGGGTTTTCCAGGTATAAAATCATATCATCTGTAAAGAGTGAAAGA
>CAUYQV010098667.1:0-19554 GCA_963574575.1 Galagoides demidoff | reverse complement strand
GAGAGGGCCCTCTCCTGGGCTTACAGACATAACTTTTTGCTGTGTCAACATGTGGCCTTTCCTTGGTGTATGTGGCAGAGAGAGAAAGAGGAATCAAGCTGTCTGGGTCTCTTCTCCTAAGATCTCTAATCTTGTCCCGAGGTCCCTTCTTCCTGCCCTCATCAAAACCTAATTGTTTCCCTAAGGCCCCACCTCCAGATACCATCTTTGGGGACTGGTCGGGGGAGAGCACACAATTCAGTCCATAGAACTCATTACTTAAATTATAGAAACCAAAACTACTCAACAAGTTCTCTCAGCTGTTTATTATTATTTATGCTCTGTAAGTATTTATGCATCATCAGAGCCAAGGAGTGGGCTGGGATGTGGAGGCACTGGGGAGAGTCTGGTTGATGTGTCCTGTGTCCCATCTTCTAGAGATAGCCCAGCCGGATGAACAGAAATGAATCATTTAAGATTTGAAATTTGAAAAAGTTCCATGAATGTACAGGTAAATAGTTTCTGGAAATGTCTTCTAGAGGCTTTCGACTATGGAGCTGGCCTGTTTAGAGAATTAGAGCAAAGAAAGTGACATTTGTGTCGAGATCTGAAGGATGAGAGAGGGGAGTGTCTAAGACACTCACGGACTCTTCACCACTAAAACTTCACCTTCCAAGCTGAACCCTTACTATGTGCCAGACCCTAAACACAGCACAGTATGACTGAATGCTAAATATGTTCTAGCAATAATATTTAGTTTTAAACTCATAGTTATCCATTTGCCATTCAACACTGAAAAATCTTATTCATGGACTATGTGTGAAATACACGCCCTGCTCCATCTGCTAGATTCTAAGTAGCTAAATATTATTTTTGGAGCCATTCAAAATTGCCACATAGCTAAGGCAAAACTCATAACAATGTCTGGTCCCTTATGGAAGTGATTTTCCTGGATAGCATCTCTGACTCACATTTAAAGACATTAAAAACACAAGCATGCACAACTTTCTGTCCCTGTCATAAGAGCCCATGGATAGAATTTCTTTTTCTTTTTTTTTTTTTGGTTCTCTAGTTTCTTTATTTCAGAAAAAGGAAGCTTCTCTTTGTAGTGCAAATAGTTTTGTTTTGATTTTATGGTCATTGAGTTATAATTATATTTCAGTCTCTGCTTTTAGCCAGATTTGTTGTTCATATTAAGCACTATTTTAATTGTATAAAATTGTATACATTATGTGTATTAACTTCATGTAACATTTAGAATATGTGCACTGGGAAACTCCTATCAGGTTGACATTAAAGGAAGTGAGGAGAAGGTCCCTATCCACAAAGTACCCCAAGAAGTGCAGAGTGAGAAGATGGCTCTGGTGCTGACTGTCACATACCCATGGGGGCCACGAATTGACTCCCCTAATGCTTTCTTTTCATATGTTCTCTTGGACCCCCTAAACAAACAAACAAAAGCTACCATAGGTGGGGTCAATCCCCACTTTGGGATGTGGCTATTAATTCTGTGACTCAGGGATGTGCTCTTTCTATCTGCTTTTTCCCTGTGTGTGTTGGCTTTTGTCTTTGAAGTTCTCATGGGTGTAGGATGATTCCATGCCAGGAAGACATGCTCACATCCCTCATCCCCTTCCTGGCAACTTGAATTGAATTAAGCTATTCTCCTATGTGGGCCTGTATTAGATCGTCTACTGGCTTTGTAATTGTATTGAATACGTTAGATATTTGCTTTTCTGTTCTTGAGATATTTTACCAAGAAGAATCTGTTTCAACTCTATCCAGATTAATACAAAAGATGTAAAGCCTCCACCTTTTCTTATGGCTGAATAGTATTCTGTAACATACAGACACCACAGCTTGTTAATCTATTCCTGATTTGATAGGCATTTAGATTGTTTCTGCATCTTGGTGATTATAAATTGAGCTGCAATAAACAATCTAGTGCAAATGTCTTTATGATAAAATGACCTTTATTTTCTTCTGGGTAGCTGCCTAGTAGTGGGGTTGCAGGATCAAATGGAGGGTATTGGTGTGCTCCCACTTAATGGGAACAATGTAGGGGTGTGTGGCACACCTTTTGGATGAAGGACACAACTACAAGAGGGACTCTACCTAACACATTCAAACATTGTGACCTGGTTGTTTGTAACTTCACATTAACCTGCATTAAAATAAATAAATGAATGAATAAATAATAAATAGGAAGACATGCTGACATGGACAGGAAGAAGCGTAGCCTACCTGAAAGTATCTCTTCATGTCTCTGGCCACCAGCAAAGTGGACTGACATTGCCAACACTGGTCTAGACTTCCCAGGATGCATCTCATGGAACTGGAGGTCAGTTTCCTTCACATAAGACTTAGTGGAGGAGACAAATGAAACAGACTTCTGTTAGCAAGAAAGAAATAAATATGAATTATTTACAACTATGTATTAAGTTTCTATTATGCTTAAAAGAGGGTGCTAAAAATGGTATACACAGTTTAAGAAAGGAAAAATTTTATTAATGACTGTAACACTCAATATATACCAATAACAAAAGATGAATAAAAGTCATGCTGAACAACTCTTAATAGAAACACAATTTGAACATGACTTGAGTATTATAAATTTAATACAGACTTTTTCCTTCTTAAATTGTGGTTACATTTTTTTGGCACCCTCCGTATTGCATTTTGGTACCCTTGTTTCCTTGATACAATGTTCTCATCTATTTTTTCCAGTCTATCAGATGCAACTGCCCTAAATCCTTTTTGTTATGCAAAGTGAAGGCATAATCAGACAAATAATAGATATTGAGTACATGCATACATGCATGGGCTAAACCCTGTGTTTGGCAATGAGACTACAGATTTAAAGAACAACAGAAAAGAAGAAGGTCTAATGTTGGGGCATAAGGAAATGAAATCAAAACGCTTCTCTTATTTTCTTGATGCAGAACCAGACAGAGTGAGGTGTGTAGTATCCAAGTCTGATAGGAGACTCCAGAGGTGGTGGTCCCCATGACTGTGGGGGATATTGAGGTTAAAAACATGTTCATGGGCAGCACTACTGGTTTGCACTCAAATACACTTGTGTTTGAAGTATAGCGATGGAGAAACCCAAGAGGCAGTTGTGTGCATGTGAAAAAGTGTTTTGAAGTTCAGAAAAATATTTTCATAACCATTATGCTCTTTGCAACCCTGCTGAGCAATACAAATTTTATCTATAAAGAAACTGATGCTCTGGGGAGTGTTCATGCTTTATCCTGCATCACAGACCTAACAAGAGTCCAGGGCTTCATAGAAGTATCATTTATTTGGAGTGCAAATACTCTGAATAAAATTTCAAAAGGGAAGGGAGGGGAGGGGGAGGTTTGATAGAGGGAGGGTAAATGGTGGGACCACACCTATGGAACGTTTTGCAAGGGTACAAGTCAAATCTATCAAGTGTAGAATACAAATGTCTTAACACAATAATCAAATAAATGAGGCAAAAGCTATACTAATTAGTTTGATGTAAGCACATCAAATTGTATAAAAAAACAAACACATTGTACCCCACATATGCATAAATGTATTCATGATCTATGTGTATATGATTTAATAAAAAATAAAATTTCAAAATTCCACATCCACAAAAACTATAATTGTGTAGGAAGAAGCTTTGAAGTGGAGTGGGTGGTATTGAGGTGTGGTCCATTTATCTTAGTAGATTGATTAACAAAGAAACTCCACAGCGCCTTGTTGATATAATTTACCTAACTTCTGATTTTTTCACTATTCATATGTTCATTCAATTATTTACCTGTGCACTCATTCAGTAAATATTCAAGGAACACAACTATTACTGCACTGGGCGACTGCAGATGCAAAGACACAATTCAGAATGAAAGACAGACATGAGCAAACTGTATGTGTTTGTGTCAAAGAGCTACATGAAGGATGCGTGGAATTTGGGTCCAACTGTTACTAGTCATTTCTTTATTCTCTAGATTCTCAGTACCCCACCACCAACACCAAGTTTGCTGCATGTGATGAAAGATGACAAGATAAAACTATTTTGTCTTGTGTTGGAAGCACATTGTAAGAAAAGAAATGGTGGGAGATGACATTCAGTATTCGTTCTCTGTCTCTGTGCCAGACAGTGATTTATGTGTTATCGCACAATCCTTACAACACTCGTGTAAGTAGATATTAATCTCCTACTTTATTGACTTGATAGTTAGAATTCAGGAAGGTTGAATACCTTCTTCTACTTTGTATTCATTAAAGTAAATACAGTAGAACCTCTGTAGATGACCACTTCCCTACACTAACCTCCTCCTTAAGGCAGCCTAATGTTTGTAGACCAGACATGCACCACCTATACATATCAGTACAGCAGGCCCAGTTCCATATGTTGACCACCTCCATGTAGGTGGTCAACCTACAGAGGTTCTACTGTATATTAATTGTATTTTGTGGTAAATATATAAAATAGGCTAACCTGCATTTTTTTGCAAGAAGTCTGTTGGCTTTTACCCATCAGAACGCTTTTAATTTATAAGATTAAAAAAGATGGAAAGTGACAGGACATTTTTGAAAAGGGAAGAAAATATTCTAAAGAGTAATGAATGATTTTAATGTGGAACTCCAGGCAGAAGTACGTGCTGGTTTTCTCATGTCTGTGAGGGAGATCCTGGAGGAGAAAGAAATTGGAACAACACATGAAGAAGTGGGACGATGTTGGCAGTGAGGATCACAAGCCTGCTGGGGAAATGAAATAAAGTAATCGGGAATGGAATGCACTTACTTCAAAGGGCACGGCCACCTGGCCCTTTACTCATGTGTTCTCCGGACCCATTTCTCCATCCATGAGCCAGAAATGTCGAGCAATTTGACAAAATGAGTGCTTTCAAATCTCTGGTATTGAATTGAATTTTCCCAAAGGTTATAACAGAAACACTATTAGGTGGTTACAGCAAATGTCACAAGGGCTTGTCAAGTTTCACTAAAGGTCCCTATAACTTGTTAACTTGCAAGCAGAATAGTTATTTAGAAGTAGGGGTTGGAGAGAGCTCCAGAGTGCTTTTGGTATATCTCTTCTTAACCTGAAACTTGACCTCTGCCCTCCTCATCTCCCCCTTTGCAGAGAAGACTGAGTCCTGTGCCTTAGCCTCCATCTCAATGGTGCCAAAATTTCAACCCATTGATCAGTCAGACACTGTGACATGAACTGGGTCAGATCAGGTCCCTGGGTGCTCTTTGTACAGAATGATTATGTTCAGTCACCATCCCAAACCCTGTGGCCTGTTCCGTGCTTGTTTCTGCTCTCTGGATGACTTGGGCTGGGGCTACTGGGTATATCAGGCTTGCTTTAGCAGATTAGTATGTACGTGCTTCCCCCAATGCACTCTGTGGACATCCTGTCCTCACACAGTTTGCTCACATGAGCCAGCACTGCTTTACTTCTGTAAACGATGGGAGGGTGGCAGAGTTGGGGCATCATTCCTTTCTCTTGTTACAGAATTTTAGTGCTTGCCCTCAGCCTGTAGCACTCAGGATTTTTCCATTCCAGACATGCTGTGAATCCTCCAGCCACCTTCCTGGCATTCTTATGCTTGCACTAACCAAAATCAGTGGAAACACCATTCGTATTTCTGCCTTCTTAGCTCCACCACGGTCACCGCTCATTTCCCATCTATCAGGTGATGTCTACTAAAACCACACACTGAAGGGTACTGGAACATGTGGTTTTGCATTTAACAGGATGTTCTCAATTCCTCCCTTTGTACCTCTGGCAAGACAGATGATGCCCTTGAAACATCTTTTCTAAGGTGAAAGCTTTACATTTTGAGTCTGGGTTTAGAGGTTTGGCTGACTACTTTCTAGCTGTGTGAGCTTAGACAGCTTGTTGAGGGTTGGTAAGCCCAGTTTCCCTGCCCTGTGCACAGGGATTACTAATTCCTAGTTCAGAATGCACATGAGAGGCTCCCAGGATGTTGTGCATGTCCAGCATTTAGGGCAAACCTGACTCCATAAATGCTGGCTCTTGTTGGCAGCTTCTCTTTGGTTCTTTGAACTTTCTAGACTTCTCATCTTCCTCTCTCTCACCACCTCTGTAGTCCTTCTCCTCCAGGACTTCCAAATTGATATTTTATAAAAATTACTTTCTCAAAGGACGTTTCTCCTTGTCCACATTTTTTCCTATGTGACATTATTATTCCAGTGCCACTGTCCATGGACCTGTGTACAGATCTCCCAAACGCATTTCTCTGTTTTGAGACTCAGGCTTGTGTACACACTTCTTCACTCAACGTCACGCAGAGGTTTCTGTATGACTCTGCAAATCTCATTCACCTTCCACTGTTCAAACCGGTTTGTGTGCCCTGTGGCACCAGCCTCCAGATACCCTAATCAATCACTACAGCATCTTCCCCAACACCCCATCCTCAGTAACCATGGGAATTCTTGGATTCATTTTTTCCAACATTTTTTATGTATCTTTATTTTTTTCTTATTAAATCATAGTGTACATTAATACAGTCATGGGGTACAGTGTGCTGTTTTTATATACAATTTAAATATTTTCATCAAACTGGTTAACATAGTCTTCACATCATTTTCTTAATTATTGTGTTAAGACATTTTATATTCTACATTTGGAAAAATTCACAGTTACCCTTATAAAATGAACCATAGGTGTGATCCCACCTATAACCCTCCCTCCACCCACCCTCCCCCCTCCTCTCCCCTTCCTCTCCCCTCTCCCCATATTCCTAAGCTAAAATTGGGTTATAGCTTTCCTATGAAAGCTATAAATTAGTTTCATAGTAGGGCTGAGTACATTGAATACTTTTTATTCCATTCCTGAGATACTTTGCTAAGAAGAATATGTTCTAGCTCCATCCATGTAAACATGAAGGAGGTAAAGTCTCCATCTTTCTTTAGGGCTGCATAGTATTCCATGGTGTACATATACCACAATTTGTTGAACCATTTGTGGGTGGGTGGGCACTTGGGCTTCTTCCATGACCTAGCAATTGGGAATTGAGCTGCAATAAACACTCTGGTACAAATATCTTTGTTGTGGTGTGATTTTTGGTCTTCTGGATATATACCTAGTAGAGGAATTGTAGGATCAAATGGCAGTTCTAGTTTTAGTTCTCTAAAGTGTTCTCCAGATGTCTTTCCAAAAGGAACGTATTAGTTTGCAATCCCACCAGCAGTGCAGAAGTGTTCCCTTTTCTCCACATGCATGCCAGCATCTCTGATTTTGGGATTTTGTGAAATGGACTAATCTTACTGGTGTTAGATAATATCTCAAAGTAGTTTTGATTTGCATTTCTCTGATTATTAAGGATAGTGAGCATTTTCAATATATCTATCAGCCATGCTCCTGTCTTCTTCAGAGAAGTTTCTCTTCAAGTCCCTTGCCCACCCTGAGATGGGATCACTTGTTCTTTTCTTGCTAATACATTTGAGTTCTCTGTGGATTCTGGTTATTAAACCTTTGTTAAAGATTTTTACTTCTAGATGAATAAGGGATACTAATCTGTATTTCTCATTTCTTGCAATATTTTTGTCTGGTTTTGGTATCAGGGTGATGCTAACCTTGTAAAATTAGTTGTGAAGTGCTCTGCCCTTGACTCTTCTTTGAAAGAGTTTGGATAGGGTTGCTAACAATTCTTCCCTGATGTCTGAATGAGATAGCAATTGAAATCATCTGTGCCTGTATGTTTCATCATTTGTGGAAACGTTTTTTTTAATTCAATTTCTTAATAGTTACATGTATAAAGATAATCTGATTTTTCATTTTCTCCTTAAGTTCTCATTTATAAATTTAAAAAATTATCTATTTCACCTAAGTTGTCAAATTCATTTGTGTAAAGTTGTTCCTAATGTTTTCTTATTAATATTTTTAAGATTTGTAGGATTAATGATCTCCCCTCTTTCATTGCTGATACTGGCATGCAGTATTTTTATTTATCATCTTGGTTATTCACATTTAAGGATTTACCAGTTTTATTAATTTTTTCAAAGCGCTGTCAGTGGCTTTGTTAATTTTATATATTGCTAATTTGTCCTCCATTTTACTTATTTCTTCTCTTAAATTCATTATTTCTTTTCTCCCACTTAAATTCAGTTTACCATTTATGTTTTTGCTTCTTAAAGTCAAATATTAAATTAATAATTTTAGACTTTTCTTCTTTAACATAAGCAGTGATGTCTAAAAAATTACCTCAAAGCACTGCTTTATCTGCATCTCTGAAACTTAAACACGTGCATTATTATTATTATTCAGCTCAAAATATTTTTTCATTTTCTTGTGACTTCTTTGATCCACTGTGTGTTATTTAACTTTCAAATATTTGAGGCTCTCCCCATATCCTATTGATTTCTCATTTAATTCCTTTGCACCTAGTAGAAACACTCTGAAATAATTTGATGAAACATGCTGAGATTTATCTTATTGGCCAATGTATGGCTCCTCTTGGTGACATTTCATGTGTACATTTGACTTTTTGATGTAAGGCCTGACATGTACATTAGATAGATTTGGTTGAGAAGGTTGAGACCAACGTGAGCAAGAGCAAGACCCCCATCTCTACAAAAGAATAGAAAAATTATCCAGGTATGGTGATGCACTCTTGTAGTCCCAACTACATGGGAGGCTGAGGCAAGAGGATTGCTTGAGCCCAGGAGTTTGAGGTTGCAGTGAGCTATGATGACACCACTGTTATCTAGCCAGGCCAACAGAGAACAAGACTCTCTCTCAAAAACAAACAAACAAACAAACAAAAAACCTTTATATTTTCTCATTAATTTTTTGTCTACTTATTCTGAGAAATTTTTAAAACTTTGATTGTGAATGTGACTATCCTTTTATTTCTTTCAGTTTTACTTCATGAATTTTATTTTTTGTTATTAAATACATACATATTTAGAAATGGTAAGCCTTATGATGGGTGTATAGCTGCCTTTGTAACTATAACTTTGTCTCAAAGTCTACTTTGCCTATTATTATATAGTTATTCCTCCTTTATGTTGATTATTTGCATGATACAGATTTCCTATCCATTTATCTCCAACCTACCTATGCGTTTATATTAAAAACACATCTCTTTTATATGGCCACTTAGGGTTTTTTTTAGTCCAGTTTGATGGATATTAGTTTATTTACATTTATTGTAATACATTGATTGAATTCCTCTGTTGTTCCTTTAATGCCATCTTTTTGGTTTATTAAATTTTTAGTACTCCACTTTAATTTTCTCTAGTAGTGTCCTAATTCTTATTGTATTTGTATCTTTAACTTACCAGAATTTAAAGTTAACATTGTACCTCTTACTACTAACAATATGCATTCTTAACTTACCAGAATTTTCATAAAGTTAACATTGTACCTCTTACTACTTCAACACATAACACTTAACACTTTTGACTTCAACCTTCCTACTTTCTACTACCCACTCTGTACTTTCTAGTTTACAAATACAATGAATGACCTTGCAACAATATAACTCCACTACTTGTCTCTTCATTGTGTAAATGCTATCAACTTTTTTATTTCTACATGCATAATATAGTTTCTGCTTACATTATTTTTGCTTTAAACATCAATGATATTTTAAGTACTTTATGAGAAAAAAATAAACCTACTTTTTTATATTTCGTTCCTTCCTGTAGACCCAAGTTTTCTTGAGGTATCATTTTCCTTTGGCCTCATGGTCATCCTTTAAGTTCTGGTTGTGTGATTTGCTAGTAGAAATTTGTTCAGGTTTTATTTTGAAAATGTCTTTACTATGTTTGTTTCTTGTCAGGATCTGCTTCTGACACCACTTGTCAGAGCCCGGGACTGGCCAGGTCTCGGGCCCAGCTTAGGTAGGTTCTGGACGCAGACCACTAAGCTACCTTGCTCAAGAACAGTTTCTCTTAGGTGCTTGAGGGCTATCTACTTTAGCTGGAGAGAAAGAGACAGAGTATCTTAGAGAGAGTAATGCAGTCTTCTTAGAACAGATAGATCTTAGTCTTTAGCAGAGCTTGGTAATCTTCAGCAGAGAGACACCGTGCTGGTGTTCTGCAGGCAGGAGAGAAGTCACAGTCAGAGTCAGTGGATCTTTGATAGAATGTACATGCTTTTTGACTGCCTTCACCTCCAGCCTAATATAAGGCTGATCTCAGGCTTCTCAACACCACAGGTGTAGAGATTACCAATTCACCAATGCTCTCATCTTGCGAACTCTCTCATGCTAGTTAGAACCAAATCTCTCTCCCTGCCCTGTTCACCAAGGTGTTCCATTACAGGTATTTCCTATAACTCTCACTCCTCCTAGCCATAGGTACACGGGCTGCTACAGTTTCTAATAAAAATTTTGCTGGAAATTGAATACTCTAGTGTTCGTCTTTATTCCACAAAACTATCAGATAGCATGTCCTTGTTTTATGGCCTTCATTATTTTTTTAACAAGAAGATGCAATAAAGTTTTTTTCCTCTATATGTAATCTATCCTTTCCCCCTTGGCTGCTGTCAGATTCTTTCTCATTTTTGTTTTTTAGCGGTTTAACTATTATGTGCATAGATGTAGTTCTCTTTATATTTAAGTTGTGATTTTCATCAAATTTGAAGTATTTTTAGTCAAGGCTTTTCCAAATATATTTTTTTCACACTCTCTTCTTTTTAGGGACACAGATAAAAGTATTTAAAACCATTTGATAATGTTCAACAGATCTCTGAAGCTCTTTTCATTTTTCTTCAACCTTTTTTGTTTCATTAATCAGCATAAATTATATTGATTGGTTTTTAGTGTCACTCTTTTTGGTTGTCATCTATAGTCTTCTGGAAAGCCCTCTCAATAAAATTTTTATTTTGATTTTTGTAGTATTTTATTTTTAGAATCTCCATAACATTCTATTTTTATGGTTTTCATTTTTCAGCCCAAATTTCCTATTTGTTCACTCATAAAGATCATATTTTTCTTTAATTATTTAACATATTTAAAATATTTTTTGACCATATTTATAAAAGCTTTTACAAAACCAGTTTTAAACTATCATTTTTATTTTGACCTTCTTAGATTAGGTTTCTATGGTTTACTTTTTATTTTTCCTTGACTATGGAGCACTGCTTCTTTGTATGTCTAGGGAGTTACATCTGGAATACTAAATATTAGATATAATACATTTTAGAAATTCTGGATTCTTTTCTTT
The DNA here is from genome assembly GCA_963574575.1 of Galagoides demidoff. Taxonomy (NCBI): domain Eukaryota; kingdom Metazoa; phylum Chordata; class Mammalia; order Primates; family Galagidae; genus Galagoides; species Galagoides demidoff. The sequence goes on along the minus strand of CAUYQV010098667.1, from coordinate 8,400 downwards.
TCTTTTTTTTTTTTATGTGGGGTTTGACATAATTATATGCCTCAGTTGGGCTTTCCTAGTACAGGTATAAGCACAGACCTTATTTATGGACCTGGAAAGGACCTCCACATCGACTTCTAGAACCCCTCCATGCATATCTTTTTTTTTCCTATGCCATATTTCTTAAATTCTAGCTGCTCCAACTGCCCCATTCTCTGGCCTCTGCCTCTTTGCTTCAGTGCAACTGAAAGGCTATGCTGAGACCCCTGCTCTTTGTTCAGCAGTTGAGAACTTGTCTGTAAGCAAAAATTCAGAGGAATCATGGGACTAATTTTGTGAGTTTTCTTTCTTTACAGGTCACAGTCCTCTCTTGTATCTTGTACACTGCCTGAGAACAGTTTATTCATATATCTTTTCTAATATTATAGGTATTTATCACAGTAGTGCTGATCTGGTACTGCTGGTTTTTCCATGTATGACTAAAAGTGAAAATTTTACTACTCTGTTTTCCCCGTGATACTTATTACCTTCTAACATATTAATTTAATTATTTCTCAGATATTAATAGACTATTCTCTGTCTCCTCCCACCACCATGCCAGAATGTAGGCTCCATATGAATAGAGATATTTTTCTGTTATGTACCAATAATATATAATTCACAAACTATGAATATTAATATTCAGGCAGTTCCTTAATGGTTAAATAACAAGCAACCAGGATTTAAATGCTATAAGTAAGAAAAACTCTATAGAAAGTTATTTCTTATAAATATTTTATTAAATTGTTGGTAAAAAATAAATAGCCCGTATTTATTTAGTTATTTTTATTTTTTACTTTTTTGACAGAGTCTCACTCTTTTGCCCTGGGTAGAGTACTGTGGTATCATAGCTCACAGCAACCTCAAACTCCTGGGCTCAAGTGATCCTCCTGCCTCAGCCTCCCAAATAGGTGCCTGCCACAATGCCCAGCTGGTTTTTCTATTTTTGGTAGAGACAGGGTCTTCCTCTTTCCCAGGCTGGTCTCGAACTCAAGCAATCTATAAGCCTCAGCCTCCCAATGTGCTAGTTTTATAGGTGTGGCACTTATTTAGTTTGTTCATAAAACATGTCCACATACGTTATTCTAGTGAATCAATACAAATGGTGGGATTTGTGGACTTATTTTGTATATAGAAACTTAGGTTATATTGCTCACAAATTAGTACTAAGAGTAGGAACCAGGAGCCACAAGTGGATTTTCTAACCTTAGTTGTTTTAATTCACAAAACAGACATATAAGCAATAACAAAACAAAAACATAATGCAATCATAAGCATGCTGTTTGAAATTTTTTTATAAAGTGAAGACATTTTTGCCAGTTGAGAAAAATAAATATGGAAAATTTTTATTTGGCTATGGGATAAATGAAAGACATTTTTAAAAAAAGAATCATAAAATTTATAGAGTTAAAAAATCTGAAATGAAAATTCTCTGGCTGGGCTACAGGAAGGCACATTTTGTCACTTTTTGAATATCAGTAACTTAAAGAGTATCTTTAAAATGGAGAGAAAAAAGATGTTATATGTTGAGAAATAAAAATAAGAGTGATCGCTGAATTGAACACAAACCAGAAGGCAATGTAATGACATCTTTAATGTAAGGGAAAAAAATGAAAATTTTCAACCTGGAATCCTATATTCAGTGACATTGTTCTTATTAAGGCAATATAAAGGCACTTTAACATAAACAAAAGCTGAGAAAATTTGTCATTCTTTTTCAACCCGAAGGATATCAGATGGAAATTTGGATCTGCAAAGAGGGGCAGAAAGCCCTAGACATGGTAAATAATTGCATAACAACATATTTTTCCTCTGCAATTATTTCTTTAAAACAAAAGGGACTGGTTACAGCAAAAAATGATAAGGCTGCACTGTAATTTAAAAATGTATTAAAACAATATTACAATGAACAGGAGCAGGGAAATGAAGCATATTGTTTTAAGTTTCTTACATTATGTGGAATGATGTAAAAACTTGATAGCAAACTGTGAAAAGTTAAAATTGAATATTGCAATACCTCGAGTAGCCACCTTAAAAAATAGCTGATAATCCAATAGACAATAAGATAAAATACTCAACAAATTGAAAAGAAAGAAGAGAGGAAAGAAGGAACAAAACTTAAATGGGACCAGTGGTCAATTAGCACATTAAAGGATGTTCTGTATTCTTAGTCAAAAGAGAATAGAAGTCAATACCACAAGGATATACCTCAACACAAACTCACAAGGCTTAAAATTACTGACGCATGTTGAAAAGATGGAGCAATTAGAATTCTCATTCATTGATGGTTGAAGCGTCAATTGTTATAACCACTTTGGAAAACTCTTTGGCAGTTTCTTATAAAGCTAAAAGCATACCTACATTTACTCAAAACATATGCCCCAAACAACTAATTCAAGAATATTCATAGCAGCTTTTGTTGAATATCCAAACTTGAAACAACTCAAATGTCCATGGATAGTTACAATATTAACTCATGGCTAGCAGATAAACAATTTCTAATATATTCATACAATGAAATAATATTCAGCAATAAGAACTACGAACTACTGATATATGCAACAACACAGATAAACTTCAAAGACATCACGGTGACCCAGAGAAGCCAGACACAAGAGTCTATCTTTCACATTCCACTTGGATATAATTATAAACAAGCAACACTAATCTATAGTGACAGGTGACACTGGGGCTGAGAAGAGGTTGATGTAGAATTGAATAAGTTCATCTTTAAGTTTATTTTATTTCTGCCCTCTGGTTTGGGTTACTTCTCAGGAACTCCTTAGTCTCACCATTCTACTTCACTCCTATTGTTTGTACCAAACAGAAATGTAGAAAATGAAGAAGTGATTGAATTCGTGGTTAACAACATAAAGAATGTTTAACCAATCACTGAAACTTCTCTCACCATTGCCAAACAAATAAGCTATTAGACCTGTGATAAAAGGTCTTATGAGAATGGTGATTAAAGAGTAAAACAATCATTAGAATTTTATTTTCTTTCCTTTTACTTCTGCTATGTAAGAGGTGCCAGAGATTAGTAAACTTGAATCTGATTCTTCAATTCTTAACTAACTGTACGACTCAACTGTCAGATCTCTAAAAGAGATGATCAACTTAATCTTGGACTTTCACTTCAAAAATTCTTTGAAATTGTGAGGGAGAGTAGATGGAAAATAGTATCAAAGTCAATGTTACCCTTCAGAGCATCCAAAAAATATTTTCTAACTGTACATTCAATGCAAATTTACTCAGAGAATATATTTATATTATCTAGATAAATTATATTCAGACATATAGCATAATGTGTGTGTATATGTATATATACATAAGCAATTTAAACATTTGAAATGTGATCTGTGGCACTGGAGTCATTTTTTATATTGAAGTAGAGAAAATAAATTGATACTGATTACACTTTAGAAAAAAGTTTACCATATAGTAAGGCTATAATAATTCTATTAATGCCATTGAATTATGTAAGATTGCACAAAATATACATGTTATTTTTGTTTTATTTCAGAAGATATTTCTATACCAGTGAGTAAATAATAATTTTAAAAGTTTCTCTGTGGTAATCAGAAAAAAATTCAGATGACTCTTTTATTTCATGCTGATTTAATTACCATATTTACGTATCTCCTGCTTTTTGATTGGCTCATACATCTGTTCTTAATGTTTGTATGAAAATTATATTAAAACCACAAAGTTAAGGTTTTGATGAGCATCTCAGAAGCAACGCAGATACAATATCAACTCATGGCTAGTAATGGGGTGGGGCCATTTTTCATAGAGGCTGCAGAGCTGAAGAAGCCAAAAAATTAGAGATATGTCAGCCTCCAAGTTAAAGATTTTTTTTAAATAGCTAAATGCTTCCAAATGTTCAAGTTTACTCAAGCCACTTTGACTTTATCCTGTTCCTATGCTAGGAACAAATGTTTCCAAGGATAGACTAATACTTTTTTATAACAATCCTAAACTATCACACTAAATATCAGTTCAAAAACTCTCTTTGAGAGAAATGCAACGGCAGTGGTGTTCTTGCCTAGAAATGTAAAGCAACATGGAAATACTAAGACAGATGTGATAAACTATTCAGTGAAGACTTTAAAACAATGTTAGAAATTTTAGAAATATATTTTGCCATTTGTTGAACCTAGACTAATTCACATAGTAATCCATCAAGAAGGAATAAGTAAGAAACATAGAATAAGGGAATCAAATAAGATATAAATCGTAAATTATGGATTGTTTAATGCCAGAATCAGCAGTATTATGTGTCTTTCTGCAGTGGTACAAGCGCTTATCCCAAATGGAACACCAAAGTGCAATCCGTTAACTTCTTTGTCCTTTGTCCTGATGTCACCAGTATGTGAGGACCCAACTAGCCAGATACAACTGACTCAAATAGCATTATTCTATATTATTCTAAAATATGTAATCTAAATATGGAATAATGAACCAGATGACATCTCAATATCACTTTCTATTGTATGATTCTTGGTCATTAATTGATTTTGTTTTATTTCAACACTGAGACAAAATTCTAAAAAATATAAGCACCAGATTGACAGGAAACTGAGTATTCCTGATGGAATTTTCCATTCTGAAATATACCATTTCCTGGTCATCTTTCTTCCACCCTCACCCCAAAATAAGTTAAATCAAGAACAAACAGGTAAAAGAGAATGTACTTTTTTTCAGTTCTGATTCCTTATTTTTCCCTTTTTATTGTAAACAGATTTAGACAATTGGGAATTTAAAAAAATACATAAAGAAGGACGTGATTTTATGAATAGGTTCCACCACTTAGGAGAGTGACAAATATCTCCAAAATGTTATACTGGGGTGGGCGGGTAAAAGTTGCAGCTAGATACACTTGCTCTGATACAATTTTAATGCTTGATGAACGTTGGAAACTATTTCTTTTTTATTGGGTAAACACCAGTGTAAGAATAAAAACACATATGTAAACAATAAACAGGAAATCAAAATAGTATTTATATTGGGGGAAAGAGAAGAGTACCCAGTGAGAGAAAAATATAGAATATTCAATTATATTTATAATAATTAATATTTTTGCACATGGTAGGCCGGGGGTGTTTATTATAGCACTCTTTACATTTTGTCATTTCTGAAATATTCTGTAATTAATTAGAAAGTTCGAAGAAAGCAAGACTATTCAGCTAGAAGCTAGAAAAGGGATTTAGTTTTTCTGTGAGGCATGAGAACTGTTTTCTGCCTCCATAAATAGAAGTAGAAATTTAGATTAAATGCAAGGCTGGCTCACTTTCCTATTTTAATAATTCTTAAAAATTGCCATAGGTTGCAAAGAGAATTTATGTGGCTCTCATGAACATCTTGACAATGAGGCCAGATTCTTATCTTTCTTAAGGAGCTTGGGTGGCCTTGGCTTCAAGTGGACTACATCACCTCCCTACTTCCTTCTGGGTTTTCAGTTCTTAGTACAAGATAACAATAGTTTAAGATGAGGAAGCAGAAGAGGGAGGAAAGAACCTTTATGAGTATAAATATCAGAGATTAGAGCCTTAAAAGCAGGCCAAACTGAGCTTTATAGCAAAATGGTCTCTTTCTCATTTCTGTCCTTTAAAATTAAAAATTTCTAAGAAAATTAGACATATCTTTACTGTCATTTCATTCAATGTCTGAAATTATTTGGAGGGGGAAGGGTTTAAAGAGTCTCCCAGGAAAGAACTTAAAAATATCCCCCAAATATTCAGCCAAATGACAGAGTCAGTTGGAAAGATCTCAGTCCTTTGCTTTTCCATTTCTCTGTCCAGTTGAGATTATTGCAGGCTGTCCAAGTTCATTATTTCTTTTACTGAGAAAAGATTTTACCTCATCCTACATCTAGAAATGAGACTTAGACTAGACCATTCATCTTCCAGTATTTCTAGTGGAAAAACTATATTCACAGGTTCTAGTATTATGTGGAAAGAGCAAGCATTTCTTTGATACCATTGATCAGTTGTTAGTGTTCAAATTTATGCTTTTGATAGGATATTCTTGAAATTCTTCCTCTTCTAGTACCTGTTTAGGAGTCAATCTGCATGTTATATAAATGGAATGAAATTTGAATATTTACTTACCAGGGCTACCAGGGGACCTACTAGTTAGATAAAGTAGCAACTGTGTGTCTAAGGTTTTTTACATTGATTCCCTGTGCAATGTAAACACACTTCCAAGAAAATCACTTTTGCCAGATTTGACCAAGAAATACTGCAAGTTTCATGACTATCAGTAATTTTGTCTCTTTTTTCACCATTATGTTCCTGTTCCTAGAACACTGCCTAGGGTATAGTTAGTTTTCAAAACGTACCTGTTGGCTAAGTAAACGGATTACAGTTGGGTTTTCATGCATGACTTCTTTCTGAAGATTGCAAATGATTTTCTTATTTCTATAACTGTTAGAATTTTGATGTAACTTTTTTATTCTCACTAGGTATAAACAAAAGTAGTTTTATCTTCTCAATAATAAATGTTTAACTTATATGTTATGTGATGAATAACATATAGGTTATACATTATTCATGCTAAAAAATAGCATGAATTTTTAATGCTATTTTTTAATTTTAGTGAAATTTGGAGAATCTATAATTACTTTTCATATAATCTCAGTTATTTCTACAATAGTACAAATGTTGTCATTTATTGTGCTTTGTATACACACACACACACACATATCTGCTACGGAGGAAAATAATATATAGCATTGACCTGCTTATTTCAGTAATAATACCAAAAATTTCTGACTTCTTCCTTACACTAGGTTTTCCAAAATATTAATTGTCCATATATTTATTTCTAATACTATTTTGGAGGAACAATGTTCCCAGAGCAATTATAATAGGGTACTTGTCAATCTTGTAGTTTTGGTTAAAAAAAATTGACTCAGGTGGCGCCTGTGGCTCAAAGGAGTAGGGCACAAGCCCCGGAGGTGGAGGGTTCAAACCTAGCCCTGGCCAAAACTGAAAAAAAAAAAAAAATGACTCATAACACACTATTCTTGACTAACAATGGTCTTTTCCCTGAGCCATAAGAACTGTATGGCATATTTTGTAAAAGCACCTCCAGTTGCTACTGTCTACACATCACTGGTCTGGTTCCCTTTTTTCTATTATAAAACAGAACGAACTAAGAAAAGTAGTCTCTTTAACCATAAATTAAATTTGAAGTAAACTTTATATGGTTGTGAGTTAATTCATTTTTCACAGCAAAACATAACCTTCTTTAAAATATAAACAATTGCAAAGTGTCTTTTTTCCTTGGGGTAAATACAGAGTAGTGGGATGGCTGGATCAAAAGGTTGGTCTACTTTTAGTTAAGGTATCTCCATACTATTTACTATGGAAATAGTATGTACTACTTTGCAGTCCCACAACAGTGAATGCATCCACACCAGCATCCGTTGCTTTGGTGAGCAAAGATATGAGCCATTCTCACTAGTGTTAGGTAATATCTCATTATGGTTTCTATTTGCATTTCCATGATAATTAGAACATTTTTTCATGTGTTTGTTGGCCATTGGACTATCATTTGAAAAGTTTCTGTTTATGTTGTTTGCCTATTTCTTAATGGAGTTTTTTATTTTTTTCTTGCTGATTTTCTTGAATTCTTTTAGATTCTGATTATCAGCCTTTTATTGGATGGATAGCATGTAAATTGTGTTATATGCATACCATGGAATACTATTTAGCCATTAAAAAGATGGTGATTGATCTAATATCTTTTGTAACAACCTGGATGGAACTGGAGACAATTCTCCTAAGTGAAGTATCACAAGGATGAAAAAACAAACACCATATGTACCCAATACTAAATTAAAACTAATTGATTAACACGTGCACATATGGAAGTAAAACTCAAAAGAAATCAAGTAGATGGACAATGCACATATTCTGGGTGAGAGCACAATTATAACTTTTTGACTTAAAATGTACAAAACAAAATTATGTAGCAAAAGTGTGTGTACCCTTATAACAGTCTGAAATAAAAATATATATTAATTAATTAAAAAGATAAAATAATAAAATCAAATAAAAATGTAATACACACACACACACACCCCCAAGCAGTGGATTTTAAAATGACTTTTAAGGCTCGGCACCTGTGGCTCAATCAGCTAAGGCGCCAGCCACGTACACCTAAGGTGGCGGGTTCAAATCCCCATCCTGGACCGCCAAACAACAATGATGGGTGCAACCAAAAAAAAAACAAAATGGCCGGGCGTTGTGGCAGGCACCTGTGGTCCCAGCTACTTGGGAGGCGGAGGCAGGAGACTCGCTTGAGCCCAGGAGTTGGAGGTTGCTATGAGCTGTGATGCCATGACACTCTACCCAGGGGGATAGCTTGAGGCTCCGT
>CAUYQV010098665.1:0-55192 GCA_963574575.1 Galagoides demidoff | reverse complement strand
CCTGGGCTCAAGCGAGTCTCCTGCCTCCGCCTCCCAAGTAGCTGGGACCACAGGTGCCCGCCACAACGCCCGGCCATTTTTTGGTTGCAGCCATCATTGTTGTTTGGCGGGTCCGGGCTGGGGATTCGAACCCGCCACCTTAAGTGTACGTGGCTGGCGCCTTAGCCGATTGAGCCACAGGCGCCGAGCCTGTTGAGGCTCTTGAATGCATTTTTTTTTAATTTCATTTTTGAATGCTTCAATTCCAAAATTTTTGTTTGATTCTTTTTATAGCATCGATCTCTGTTGAATTTCTCATTAATATCTTGAAATATTTTTCTAATTGTTAGAATTCTCTTGTACCTTATTGAGACTTTATAGTAATAATATTTTCAATTATTTTTCTGAGATTTTATAAATTCCTTTTTGATTATGTTCCTTTGGAAGTGTCATATTTCCTTGCTTTCCCATTTTTCCCTGTCCTTATGTTGACATCTGCACAACTGATATAACAGTCACCTGTTTCAATGTTTTGGATTGGCTTTCATGGGGGAAGGCTTTTCCCTGAAGATGTATCTATGCTGTTGGTTGGGTGATACATTTTGGCTTTGATTTTGTGTGTATGTCATAGCATAAACTCCGTATAATTCTTTTTTGGCAGCAAACAGCACAAGTAGCTGGTGGTGTCTGTAGTTTCCTCATGTCTTAAGGTACAGTTGTTTTGTGTGGCTATGGTAAATCACCTCTGGGGACAAGGATGTCAGGTGGGTGAGTCCTCAGGACATTGGCAGTGGCAGAGCCAGATCAAGTGTGCCTCTTTTGGGTCCCAGGGTAGTGTGTGCTGGCACTGGTGTTAGTAGGTTCAGGAGGATTGATTTCTTGCACGTCCAGACGACTTGCTCAGCTGCTGGCAGTGGCAGCTTTAGGTTGGGTAGGAGGGTGGGGTCTTTGGTCCCTGGGCAGCAGGTATGGCATAAGCCATGACAGAAACAGTAGGGGAACAACCATCTGGCTCCTGTGTTGTCTGTGCTGGTGTTGGTGCTCACTGGGTACATTGTAACTCTGTTTTTAATCACTTGAAGAACTGTCAGATTGTTTTCCAAAGGAGCTGAATGATTTTTAAAGCCCCATAAGCAATGTACAAAAGTTCTAATTTCTCTCCATCCTCCCAACACCTGTTATTGTATGTTTTATAAAAAATTATAAGCATCTTAGTGGGTGTAAATTTATATCTTATTGCAGTTTTTATTTGGCCAAAAGGTTTATATTTGGTTTATATATCTTCTTTGGCTATTGAAATCCCTCGCCCGCTTTTTATTGCATTGGTTTTCTTTATATCGATGAGTTTTAAGAATTCTGGATATTCTGTATTTTCTGGATATCAGATCCTCGTCAGATGGATGCAAATATTTTATCCCATTCCATGGTTGTGTTGGTTGTGTTTTCACATTTGTGACAGTGTGTCTCAACACACAAGAAGTTTTAATTTTGGTGAAATGAAAGTTATCTGTTTATTTATTTGTTTCTTTGGTTGTTTGTGCTTTTGGCATTAAAACTAAGAAATCATTGCCTACTACAAAATCATAAAGATTTACACCTAGGGGTGGTGCCTGTGGCTCAAAGGAGTAGGGCACCGGCCTCATATACTGGAGGCATTAGGTTCAAACATGCCCTAGCCAAAAACTGCAAAAAACTGAAAAAATAAAATAAACCCCACACAGGAATGATCTCATTGAATTCTCACACCTTTGTCCCACTTTAAAAAAAAAAGATTTACACCTAATTTCCTTCTGATAATTTTGTATATTTGGCTTTTACATTTATATCTTCCATCAGTTTTGAATTGATTTTTATATGTGGTGTGAGGTAGAGTTCAAATTTATTCTTTTTCATGCAGATATCCATTATTCTAGAACTATTCATTGAAAAGATAATTCTTTCAGTTGTCTTTCATTGAATTGTTTTGACTCCAGTGTTGATTGATCAATGATGTACAAGTTCTGACAATTAAGTTCACAAACTCATGCTAGAAAAAGCACAACATACCTAATTTCTAAATATCACTAAGTCACCTTCGAAGTACTTCCCTCGGGAAGTCAAGGCCCACACCTACTCCATAATTTTGGAACTCTTTCTGGAATGACCATCAGAGCTACCATCATAGGGCACACAAAACATGAAACAACAACAGTGAACACCACTCAGCAACATACTGCCACAAACTGACCTGGAAACAGGTGTGAGATACTGATATGCCACAGTTATAAAGCTTTACCAAGCTTTTTGTACAGTGCCCAATGAACACTCAAAGTGACAAGTTAGTGAACTTGATTGTCAGACCTGAACAACAACATGGTGAGTGGTGGGAGTTGATATCCTTGTCTTATTTCTGATCATAGGGGAAAAGTGTTCACCTTTAAGTATTACATTAGCTGTGGGATTTTAGTAGATGTTGTTTCTCTGGTGGTGGAAGTTTCCTTTGACCTCCAGTTTGTGAAGGGTTTTCATCATGAAAGAATGCTAGCTTTTGTCAACTGCTTTTTTCACTGCTTTTATTGAGATGATCATGTGGTTCTTTTTCCTTTACTCTATTAAAATGATACATTTCCTGGATTGATTTTTTTTTTTTAGTTGAACCAACCTTGATTCTTGAGATAAATCCTACTTGATCATGGTGTGTAATCTGGCTTTTAATGCTTTTAGATTCAGTTTGCTAACATGTTGTTTAGGATTTTTGGCATGTATATCCTAAAAGATAGTAATCAGTAGTTCCTTTTCCTATGATGTCCTTTTTTTCTCGTTTTGGCATCAGGACATTATTAACCTCATGGAATGAGTTGGGAAGTATTCTTTTCTCTTGTGTATTTTGAAAGAGTTTATGAAGGATTGGTTTTAATTCTTTAATGTTTGATAGACTATCACTGAAGCCATCTGGTCCTGGAATTATCCTTGTTTAAAGTTATTTGAATGTAACTCAAACACTTTGTTATAGGTCTATTAAGATTCTTCATTTCTTCTTTAGTCAGTTTTGATAGTTGGTGTCTTTCTGCTTTTTTATTTCTTCTAGGTTATCAAGTTTTTTTATATACTTATTTATAATATCCTTTTCTAGTCCTTTTTATTTCTATAGTGTAAATCCCTCTTTCTCTCATGATATTAGTAATTTGAAGCTTCTCACTTTTTTTCTTGATTAGTCTAGGTAAAGATTTGTCAATTTTGTTGATCATTTCAAGAACCATTCTTTGATGTTGTTAATTTTACCTATGTTTTTCTTCTCCTCTTTATATATTTTGTCTTAATCTTTTTTCCTTTTTTTTGTTTTAGGTTTAATTTTCTATTTTTTCTAGTTCTTATGGTGGAAGGCTAGGATATTGATTTGAGTTCAAGTTTGTTTCAACATTAGTGTTTATAGCTGTACATTTCTCTCTTAGTCCTACTTTCATGGTATTCCAAAAGTTTTTAAAATTATGGTTTGTTTTTAATTCATATCAAGCTATATTCTAATTTCTTTTGACTCAGAGATTGTTTAGGAGTAATGTTTAATTTCCATATAGGTGCATTCCCCAAATTTATGCCTCAGTTTGATTTCTAATTTTATTCCATTGTGGTTGAATATATGTTGTATGATTTCAAATATTTAAAATTATTAGGACTTGTTTCAAAAACTAATATATCATATTCCAAGGATGTTCCATGTGCACTGGAGAAGAATGTGTACTCACTACAGTGTTGCTGAGTGTTTCCAGAGTGGTCTTTTAGGATCCCTGCAATTGGCATACCCATCGTTTCAAACCATTATCATTTCTTAGGGTTGGGAACATTCAATTCCTTCCTTCTAGCTATTTGAAACCATGTAATATATTTTTGCTAACTACAGAATTTGTGACAGTTACTTCTGTGTTTGAAAATAATGCATGCTCTTGCTTTGCCACATTCAAAATTTTATACAAATCTTAATATAATCTTTACTTCATACAGGTTTTAGCTTTAAATAATTCTAGTATGTTTTAAATTATTGCTATCTAAAAAAATGTTTAAAGTTTTTGTCTATGATTTTAGATTTGTCTGTTTTGCTTTTTATTCATATCAAATTGTTTTATGTATTTTAGTGATATATCATGATTAGATTGTAAGATATTATTATAGAGTTTTACTTTTATCAACATGTGACATTCTAAATTACTCCTTTCATAATTACATTGATATACTTTCTCACTGTTAACGTCATGCACACAAATTTAATTATATATTAAATTATATATTATACACATGCATAGTTTAAAACATTCTACTTTTGTCATTTTGTGCCAAGTGTATCTCTCATAGGTAGCATGTAACTGAATTTTTTGATATTATATGAGGATTTACGTTTTTGAATAAGTAAATTTATTCAATTTCCAATTGGTTCTGGGAAACTTTAAAATTATTTTTTGTTTATTCACTTTCCTTATTTTTAAACTGGAATTTCTAGTAGGTGGATGATGGAGTTTAGTTCTGAGGTAAACATTTCCTAACTTTTATTTCACACTACTGATCTCTTGGTCTTTCTTGCTCCGTTTACTGAAAATTCCCTGGCTTCACATTCCAAACCACTAATCATTCCTATCTATGTCTATTTTGTTAAGTTTTAAAAATTGTGGTCAAATATACATAACATACAGTTTCCCATATTAACTATTTTTAAGCATGCAGCATCAGTGGCATTAAGTACATTCACAATGTTGTAAAACCATCACAAATATCTTTTCCCAGAAATTTTTCATCATCCCAAACAGACCTATATACTGTGTACCTCTGACCTCTGACCTATGTACTTATGTTCATTAAGCAGGAAGTTCCCATTTTTTCCATCCCTCAGGCTCTGGCAACCTCTATTCCACCTTGTCTCTATGAATTTGCCTATTCTGTTATTATATATAATTGGAATCCAGCAATATTCACTCTTGTATGTACGTATTAACTCACTAAACATAACTTTTTAAGGTTCATCCATTTTGCAGTGTGTATCAGAATTTTATGCATTTTTAAGTCTAAATAATATCCCATTGTACGTTTATACCACATTTTTCATTTGTTGATTGACATTTGAGCTATTTCCACCTTTTGACATTTGTGAATAATGCTGCTATGAACATTACTGTAAATGTATCTGAGTTCCTGTTTTCAATTCTTTTGGGTAAATACTTAAGAATAAAATTGCCAGACCATGCACTAATTCTTGTTTAAGTTTTTGAGGAACTACCAATCTGTTTTACACAGTGATCGCTCCATTTTATGTTCCTACCAGTAATACACAAGAGCTCCAATTTCTCCACATATTCACCAAACCTTCTCATTTTTGGCAAAATTTCTTTAATTTTAATAGTAGCCATTATAACAGGTGTTATAATCTCATTATGGCTTTCATTCACATTTCCCCAGTGGCTAATGATTTTAATCATTTTTCATAAGTTTATGGGCTATTTGTATATCTTTTTTGGTGAAATGCCTACTCAAATCTTTCGCCCATTTTTTTTGTATTGGGTTAAATGTCCTTCTTTTGATTTATTATAGGAATTCTTTGTGTATTCTCACATTAATCCCTTATCAGCAGACACTCTGCAGCAGAATGCTTCTCCCATTCTGCAGTTTGTATTTTCACTCTCTTAGTGATGCCCTTTGATGCACAGAAGGTTTAAGTTTCAGTGTGATCCAATTTAGCTAATTTTTTGTTGTTTTTGCCTGTGCTTTTGGTGTCATATTCAAGAAATCTTTGGAAAATCGTCTGTTGTGAAACCTTCCCCCATTTTATTTTAAGGGTTTTGTAGTTCAAGCTCTTACAGTTAGGTCTTTGATCCAGCTGAGTTAATATTTAAATATGGTATTAGGTAGGTAAGGACTCAACTTCATTCTTTGCCCGGGGATATCCAGGTTTTTCCAGCTGTTTTTTGTTAAAAAGGCTATCCTTTACACCAAATGCTCCTGACTCCATTGCCAAAAATTGATTAACCATACAATGGGGATTCCTTTCTGGAATTTCTATTCTTTTCCATTGGTTCATATGTCCATTTTTATGCTACAGACATATGAACCCATGCTGTTATATTCTTTTGTACCACAGTTTTATTCATTAATGTAGCTGTGAGGTAATGAGGATGTGTGAATGCTCCAACTTTGTTCTTCTTCAAAATTGTTTGATGAAAGTATTTCGTTGGTAGTTTTTTGATTACTGATTCAGCTTCCTCATTAGTTAAATGTCTGTTCAGACTTTCTATTTCTTCATCTATCAGTCTTCACACATTGGTGTTTCTAGGAATTTGTTAATTTCACCTAGGTTATGCAATTTTTTTTTGGTGTACATGAACAATTATATTCCTTTCTGTTTCTGTAAAATAGTAGTGATGTCCCCATTTATTTTGAATTTTATTAATTTTAGACATCTTTTTTGAAAGTCGATCTAGCTGAACATTTGTCATTTTTGTTGTTTTGAAGAAAGAACTTTTGTTTCATTGATTTTAGCTGTTGTTTTTCTACATCGTACTTTCTTTATCTATACTCTAATCTTTATAACTTTTGTCCTGCAGCCAGCTTTGGGTTTAGTTTACTTCTCTTTTTCTAATTCTTTAAGATGTAAAGTTAGGTTATTTGAGATCTTTTTTTAAAAAAGTGTATATTTACAGCTATAAATTTCCCAGTTAATCCTGTTTTTGTTGCTTCCTATAAGTTTTACTATGTTGTATTCTCAGTCTTCATTTGTCTCAGGTTATTTTGTAATTTTTCTCATAATTTCCTCTTTGCTCCATTGGTTTTTCACAAACTTGCTGTATAATTTTCACATAACTGAACTCTTTAGTTTTCCTTATAACATCAATTTCTAGTTTCATTTCACTGTGATCATAAAAAATACTAAGTGCAATTGGAATCTTTTTAAATTTAATTGAGAATTGCTTTTAGGGCCTAATATGTAGCTTGTCCTGAAAAATCTTCCAGGTGCATTTGAGAAAAATGTCTATTTTGCTGCTTTGGGGTCTGGTATTCTGTGTGTGTCTTTTAGGTTGACTTGGTTGTAGTGTTGCTCAAGTCCTTATGTTACTTAGAGATCCTCTGCCGGCTTCTTCCATCCATTATTGAAAGTGGGGTCTATGGTTTTTTGAAATATTTTAGCAATTCTGCTTTCTATTTCCAAAGAATTTAATGAGCAGTTATTTTTATAACTTCCTGATCTTGCTTAATGGTTACAGTATCCTTTCTTAGGTGCATGTGGGTGCACATGTGAGTGCATGTGCCTGCCCGTGTGTGTGGGTACACATGCCTGTGCGTGCATGGGTGGATACATGTGTGTGGGAGCACGTGCATGTATGTGTACATGGGTGAGTTCACTCATGTGTGTGTGCATGCATATGTGTGTGAGTGCACATGTCTGTGTGCTCACATGTGTGCATGTGTGCGGGTGAATGCGCTCACGTGTGTGTGCATGGGTGTGCCCTAGTGTGTGTGTGTGTGTGCAGGTGCATGCCTGTGTGTGTGTATGTGGGTGCATGCACATGTGGGGGTGCACTTGTGTGTGTGTATGTGGGTGCACGTGTGTGTGTGCAAGGGTGCGCATGCCCATGTGTGTTTCTTATGCTTGTTTTTGAACCACCTCGAGCATTACCCTCCCTTTGCTTGGGCTCACGGCTTCTTCTTCCTGGACTTTCTCCATTGTTTCCGAAGTCTCTGTCGTCTACCTCCCTGGTGTACCCATGTCTTCATCCCTGTTGTCTTGTCTGCGGATGCCCTGTGGGTTTGTCAGTGCTCGCCTCCAGACACCGTCCTTGCCCTACTTTGGCCCTCCCGTCAATGCCTGCTGCTGCCATCTCTGGATGACCCCCATGTCTGCTGCTCGTGGTAGGACGGGGCGGAAGAAGGACAGCTCAGCCAGGGCCCTGCTCTAGTTCCATAACTACGCTCCCATTGTCATTCTCAGGTCTCTCTCTCTCTTTCAGGTGTCTTTAAACTTGAAGCACATCTCAAAAATGTGCTCTGTGTCCCATCTTGACCCAGTCTACTTGCTTGCGTGGAGAACACTTAAAATTCATTGTCTCCTTTCAAATGTAGGAGGCGGTCCTGCAAACTACTGCCTATGGACCGCACTTCGTCTGCTACCAGTATTTGTAAATAAAGTTTTATTGAAAGACGCACACTGCTTTGCTGTTTAAGCAGCAGAGTTAAGTAGTCGTAATGTAGACTCTATGGCTCCCCAAACCTGAAATATTTACTATTTGACTCTTTACCGAGAAATTTTGCTGACCTCTGCTTTAGGAAGCTATTAAATAGATTTATATCTTCAACACAGCAATGGCCAAATATATAGCAATGATTTCTTTTGCCAGGAGGATGGAAGAGCCTCACACTGTAAAGCCCTTGCAGATTTTAATACTTCTCTGTCATGCCCTGCTTAGCAGAGAGGGCTGCACGGGGTAGGAAAGCAGGTGAGTGCTGGGGGTTTATCCCAACACCGGGAAGCACATTTCTCAATGTTAGGAGTATGTGGGTTACAGTTGGACAGAGAACACCTCTATTAGTTACAATTAGCAACATTTAAACAAAGGTGGTTTCATTAGTCCCTGTCTAAATAAACTATGAGGATTCCCCCCAAAAAGAAGAATCTCAAGGTCTAATAATTCAGGGGATTTTGTTTTATACATTGTCATTTATTTACCTCATTTAAAAAATTATATTTCAAATGATTTTGATCAACTGAAACAATTCCATCATTTCTAGTTTGATAACTTGATAAATAAATAATCTTTGCAAACTCAAACCACACTTTTTCCCCTTCTTGTTTAAATTTAGCTTGATATAATTGAAAACTGAAGTCTGACTCTCCAGGCCTATAAGTTATAAAAGTCAGACGGTACAAATGGAAATAACTGGCATCCAGGAGTTGCTGGTTCTGGCTCTGCAGGGAGGTGACAGTGGTTTCATGGAAGGCAGTCATACACTCTTAGTTAGCTGAAGCTTGAGTAAGACTTAGCTGCATAGCTAAGAAGTTGAATCTTTTTTTTTCTATAATATAAAAAGTGTTAAAGGCCATTTTAATGTTCAGAGAGTGGCTTCTCTTGGAAAACGTCCCTGAACATACCGTGGAGCAGTGTCAACTGTAATATAAAATGTCCTAGAAATCTTGCAATTTACGAGTTTAATGGCACACCTGAGGATTATGAGGTTTTTCCATCCACTCATAACAGCACAATGACTGATTTAGCAGAGAAGAAGCAAGATGAATAATCCTGGTCACCTTCTAGCATTTTTCCTGTCTTGCTGACTTCAGAGATTTAGGGGTGCAGCATTTGCAGGATTTGTATGTCTTTTTGACGATATTTTAGAATCAAACTCATAAGACGAAGAGGAAGAATGGTTCTTATGTATAAATACTTCATTATTTGGGAATGGTCTTACTTGGCGGATGCAAAGCTCCCCGTTGCTCATCTGGTTTTCAGTTCAGTGATCTACTTCTGAAGGTGTCAGGACTCCTTGACACCCGATTCCCCTCTGTGACACCACCAACCGGTCACCTGAGGGGTACTGGCCGTTGCCAGTTCTGGGCTTACTTCTTCATTTCTTGCTCTGACCCTCAGTTTTGGTTGTTTGGTTGTTTTTTAAAAATCTGAAGTGGACATAATAATAAAGGTACTATTCATGGGTTTTACAGGGATTTTCTTGAGATAATATTGTAAATTATCAGGTACATAATTATCACACCATTAATATTCACATACAAGCTATCTCTGGGGCATATAATCAACTGAATAAAAATAATTTTTCAAATTCATGTAATATTCACATATATATTGATTTCATAGTAGTATTGAATACATTAGATACTTTTTTCCCATTCTTGAGATACTTTACCAAGAAGAATATGTTCCAGCTCCATCCAGGTAAACATAAAAGATGTGAAGTCTCCATCTTTTTTATGGCTGCATAGTATTCCATGGTGTACACATACCACAATTTGTTAATCCATTCATGAGTTGATGGGCACTTGGGCTGCTTTCATGTCTTGG
The DNA here is from genome assembly GCA_963574575.1 of Galagoides demidoff. Classification (NCBI taxonomy): domain Eukaryota; kingdom Metazoa; phylum Chordata; class Mammalia; order Primates; family Galagidae; genus Galagoides; species Galagoides demidoff. The sequence goes on along the minus strand of CAUYQV010098665.1, from coordinate 45,185 downwards.
CTATTATGAATTGGGCTTCAGTAAACATTCTGGTGCAAATGTCTTTGTTGTAAAATGATTTTTGATCATCTGGTTATATACCTAGTAGAGGAATTGCAGGATCAAATGGTAGGTCTGCTTTTAGTTCCTTGAGTGTTCTCCAAACTTCTTTCCAAAAAGGTCATATTAGCTTGCATTCCCACCAGCAGTGTAGAAGTGTTCCCTTCTCTCTGCATCCACACCAACATTTGTAGTTTTGGGATTTTGTGATGTGGGCTAATCTTACTGGAGTTAGATGATACCTCAAAGTGGTTTTGATTTGCATTTCTCTGATGATTAAGAATGATGAGCATTTTTTCATGTGTTTGTAGGCTATGCACCTGTCTTCATCAGAGAATTTTCTGTTCAAGTCTCTTGCCCACATAGAAATGGGGTTATTTATTCTTTTCTTATTGATTAGTTTAAGTTCTCTATAGATTCTACTTATCAGACCTTTGTCAGAAGCATAACCTGCAATCTTCTCCCATTCTAAAGGTTATCTGTTTGCATTACTTTTTGTGCTCTTGGCTGTACAAAAGCTTTTTAGTTTGATCAGAGCCCAGTAATGTATTTTTGATGTTGCTTCAATTACCTGAGGGGTCCTCCTCATAAAGTATTCTCCCAGGCCAATTTCTTCAAGTATTTCCCATGCACTCTTTTCTAGTATTTTTATAGTTTCATGTCTTTTAGATTTTAAGTTTAAATCTTTTATCCAGTGAGAATTAATTTTTGTTAATAGTGAAAGGTGGGGGTCCAGTTTCAGTCTTCTACATGTCACCAGCCAGTTCACCCAGCACCATTTGTTAAATAGGGAGTTTTTCCTCCACTGAATATTTTTGATAGGCTTGTTGAATATCAAATGGTGATAAGTAGCTGGGTTCATCTTGTTTCTCTATTCTGTTCCATAAATCTACCGCTCTTTTTTCGTGCCAGTACCATGCTGTTTTGATCACTATAGACTTATAGTATAGCCTGAAGTCTGATAATGTGATACCTCCTGATTTTTTCTTATTTCTGAGTAATGTATTGGTAGTTGAGGTTTTTTCTGATTCCATATAAAATGAAGTACTATTTTTTCAAGTTCTTTACAGTATGACAATCGTGCTTTAATAAGGATTGCATTAAATCTGTAGGTTGCTTTGGGTAGTATGGACATTTTAATAATGTTGGTTCTACTCAGCCATGAGCATGGTATGGTTTTCCATTTGTTAACATCTTCAGCTATTTTTTTTCTCAGAGTTTCATAGTTCTCCTAATAGAGATCTTTCATGTCCTTTGTTAGGTAAATTCTCAGGTATTTAATCTTCTTTGGCATACTATAAAAGGAATAGAGCCCTTGATTGTTTTCTCAGCTTGACTATTGTTGGTGTATATAAAAGCTACTGACTTATAAGTATTGATTTTGTATCCTGAGACACTACTGTATTCTTTGATCAGTTATAAGAGTTTTGAAGTTGAGTCCCTGGGATTTTCCAGGTATAGGATATATCAATGAAGAGTGAGAGTTTGATCTTCTCTGATCCTATTTGGATACTCTTGATCACCTTCTCTTGCCTAATTGCAATGGCTAAGACTTCCACTGCTATATTGAATAGCAGTGGAGACAGTGGACATCCTTGCCTCATTCCTGAGATGAGTGGAAATTTTTTCAATTTTACACCATTCAATATGATATTAGTTGTGGGTTTGCTGTAGATGGCCTCTATTAGTTTAAGAAATGTCCCTTCATGCCTATTTTCTTAAGAATTCTGATCATGAAAAGATGCTAGATATTATCAAAGGCTTTTTCTGTGTCATTTGAGAGAATCATATGGTCTTTGTTTTTTATTTTATTGATGTGTTGTATTATATTTATAGATTTGTGTATGTTGAACCCATCCTGTAACCCTGGAATAAAACCAACTTGATCATGGTGTATAATTTTTTTGGTTGTGTTGTTGAATTCTGCTTGCTAAGATCTTATTGAATATTTTTGCATCGATATTCATTAATGATATTGGTCTATAATTTTCTTTCTTTGTTGGATCATTTCCTGGTTTGAGTAGCATGGTGATATTTGCTTCATAGAATGTGTTGGGTAGTATTCTTTCTTTTTCTATGCTTTGGAAAATGTTATATAAGATAGGTACTAGCTCCTATTGAATAGTCTGATAGAATTTGGATGTGAAGCCATCTGGTCCTGGACTTTTCTTTTTAGGGAGATTTCGTATTGTTGATGCTATTTCAGTGGTTGACATTGGTCTATTCAAGATTTCTTATTCTTTCTGGTTGAATCTAGGAAGGTAGTGTGCTTCCAGGCATTGGTCCATTTCCTTCAGATTTTCATATTTCTGGGAATAGAGATTTTTGTAGTAATCATTGAGGATTGTTTGAATTTCTGAAATGTCCATTGTTATTTCTCCTTTATTGTTTCTGATAGACAATCTTAGAGATTTTTACTTTTCTATTTCTGGTTACTTTGGCCTAAGGTTTATCAATTTTGTTAATCTTTAAAAAAACCCAACTTTTTGTTACATTTATCTTCTGAATGATTCTTTTTTTTTCAATTTCATTTAATTCTGCCCTAATTTTGGTTATTTCTTTTCTTCTACTGTGTTTGGGGTTGGAATGTTCTTCCTTTTTCAGTTGCTTGAGATGATTCATTAAATTGTTGGCATCCTCTCTTTCTGTTTTCTTGATGAAGGCTTCCAATGCTAGAAATTTCATTCTTTAGGCCTACTTTTGCAGTATGTCATAGGTTTTAATAATTTGTGTTTTTGTTATCATTTTGTTCCAAAAATTTGGTGATTTCCTTCTTAATCTCCTCTTTGATGAGTTATCATTTAGCCGAAGATTATTTAGTTTCCTTGACTTTCTTTGAGTATAAAGATTCCCATTGCTGTTGAGTTCAACTTTTATTCCATGATGGTCCAAGAAGATGCATGGAATAATTTCTACACTTTTAAATTTTCTGAGGTTAGACTAGTGTCCTAGATATGATCTATTTTAGAGGATGACCCATGGGTTAATGAGAAGAATGTATATTCAGTTTTATTTGGGTGAAATGTTCTTTAGAAATCTGTAAAATCCATTTGTTCTAGGGTCAGGTTTAAGTCCAATATTTCTTTGTTTAGTTTCTTCTTGGAGGATCTATCCAAAACTGTCAAAAGGGTGTTAAAATCTCCAACTATTATAGTGCAGGAAGATATCAAGTTGTTCATATCTATTAGGGTTAGGGTCAGCTTTATGATTGAGGAGCATTCTGGTAGGGTGCATAAATGTGCATATTGAAATCTCTTCATGTTGGGTGTTTCCCTTGACAAATATGTAGTAACCTTCCTTATCTTTCTTGGTTTAAAGTCCATTGTATCTGCTACTAAAATTGCACCCCCTGCTTTTTTCTGGTTTCCATTTGCCTGTATTATACAAGTCCATCCCTTTACCCTGTGTCTATTTTTATCCTTTAAGGTAAAGGGAGATTCTTGTATACAGCAGATATCTGGTCTCAGTTTGTGTATCTAGTCAGCCAGCCTGTGCTTCTTTAGAAGACAATTTAAACCAATCACACACACATTAATTGAGGGAATTGATAAGCCTGGTTGTGGTTGGGGTATCATGATTTTCAGATGCCTAGTGGACACTTTTAATCCTTTCACCACTGTGGAAGTTGGGTTTTATTCAAAAATTTCTGGGTGAGTTTATTTTGGAGGTAGAGCATTGCACTTTTTATTGTAGAATATGGGTCTGAGAACATCCTGGAGAGCTGCTTTAGTTATGGCAAATTTCTTCAACATGCATATGTCATTAAAGTATTTGATTTCTCCATCAAAAATGAAACTCAGTTTAGCTAGATAGAGGATCCTGGGCTGGAAGTTGTTTTGTTTTAGGAGATTGAAGGCCGATGACTATCTTCTTCTGGCTTGAAACATTTTGGATGAGAGATCTGCAGTTGTTCTGATACTTCTCCCTTTGTAGGTGATGTTTTTCTCTTAAATCTGGCTGCTTGCAGAATTTTCTCCTTTGTCTTAGCTTTGGCAAAATTAATCACAATGTGTCTAGGAGATGCTTTATTTCGATTGAGTCTTTCTGGGTTTCTGAAACTGTTTGCTATCTGAAGTTCTGTATCTCTTGCAATGCTTGGGAAATTCTCCTCCAAAATCTCTTGGAATAGAGCATCTATACCTTTAGGACCATCCTCTTCTCCTTTGGGAATTCCTATAAGACAAATGTTTGATCTTTTGGAGTGATCCCACAACTCTCAGGGAATGATCAGTTTTTGCTCTCCATTTGTCTGCCTTTTTGAGTGTTTGGGAATGTTCAAAAGCTTTGTCTTCAGTTTCAGAGATCCTTTTTCTGCCTGGTCAACTCTATTACTGAGGGATTCTACTGTATTTTAGAGCTTCTCAACTAACTTTTTTGTTTCCTTGAGTTCTGCTATTTCTTTTCTAATTATCTTATCTTTTCAACTTATCTTTGGTGACTTGGACTTTGAATTCATCAATTTCTTGAGACAACTTTAGAACTATTCTTTCAAATTCAATTTCTATCCTTTCTTCTATTCTGTTCATCTTATTTGCCATCCATATTCTGAATCCTATTTTTGAAATTGCTGCCATCTGTCTATGCATGGTATCTTCTTTGTCATTTCTAGGGGATGTTGATCTACTCTGGTTATTCATGTTGCCTGAGTTATTCTGTTGGGTCCGCAGCATGTTTATTTTCCATTGTTTGGTTATTAGAACTGGTATGGTGAGATTGAATTGGGGTTCCCAAGAAGTAGATATAGCTCCTTACCAAAGCACTAGGTTTTGTAATTGTGGCTTATCTCCTACAACCTTATGAAGTCCCCTGTCAGAGTTTTAGCCAGAGACTCTGAGGTGAGATCTACATGGTGAGATAGGGCAAGTTAGCTCTGTTTTGATATCAGCCAATTTCTACCCTATTCTATGAAACTACAGTTTTGGGTTTAAATCTCAACTGAAGAGATACAAACAGCTGCAATGGCCAGCCTCGGCCCTTCAGTTCTTTTCTGCTACAGAACTTTGAAAGTCAACTTCAGAATGTCCCTGAGTGGATAGCCTTAGGACACAGGTTCCAACCAAATTGTCTCAGGCAACACAAATCCTGCCCAACACAGAGGGATTCAAGGGTCTCCAACAGTACAATGAGAGCCAGGGATCCACACTCCCACCCTCCAGACTCAGTCCACATTGTTGTCCGCTTCTCTGCTCATAGGCCCAGTTGGAGCCCAGGGCCCTACCCACTGGTCTCAGTCCACATCCAGCTAGCCTCTGCTTGCCAGTTCAGTTGGAGTCAGGGGACTACGTTCCCACCTGCCTGTCTCAATCCACTGCCTGGCAAGCCTCTGTTCACAGGCTCTGTTGGCATCAGGGCACCAGGCCCCACCCTCTGCTCTTAGTCCACACATAGCTAGTCTCTGCTTGCCAGACCAGTTGGAATCAGGGGACCACACCCCCACCTGCCAGCCTCAGTCCACTGCCTGGCAAGCCTCTGTTCGCAGGCTCTGTTACAATCAGGGCACCACACTTCGCCCTCAGGTCTCAGTCCTCACCTGATAAGCCTCTGCTCACCAGCCCCCTGGAGACAGTGGACCATGCTCTAGCCCTCAGGTCTTGGTTCACAACCAGTAAGCCACTGCTCCACGGCTCTATTGGAATCAGGGGACCACGCCCTTGTTCTCAGGTCACAGTCCATGGCTATCAAGTCTCTGCTCACAGACTCATCAGGGGCTGGGTACCAACCCTTTCTGCCGAACTCAGTTCACACAGGACACCCACTTTCCTGCTGTGGGTGCCATCAGAGCCACGGGTTCTGCACCCCGTTCCACCAGACACAGCCTGAACCGAGGGTCAACACTACCACTGGCTGGGCATAATCATAACCAAGGAACTGCCCTTCCTTCCACCAAGTGTTCCTTTCTTACCTGTTGTCATAGATTCCGTCCTGATGGTTGGTAGTCCACACTGTGCCCAGTTATTTCAAGACAAGACCAAACACTCTGTGCTCTGCAGGGGGCAGAACTTCAGGTCACCATGTGAGGAGGAAAGAGTGGACTGGGAGTTTGGACTTGTGGGGGAAAATATCTGTTCAATTTTATGCCTGGCAGAGAGGTGTCTAGGCTCATAAGTGGGACCTCCCTGGAGAAAGGGACCTGGAGTTTAGCGGCTCTCTCCAGCGAGGTAAAATGAGAGGTTTTTGGATCCCTGTTCATTTGCAGATAGCCTAGAACAGACCCCCTGCTTGGGGGAGGGATCACCTATCCTTTAATCAATAGGCTTTATACTTGTAATTTGTTTTCTTGAATGTTCTTCCTAGGAGTTGCCAAACTCCTTTCTTGGCTCAACTCCCTGTCTTTGGCTTCATAGAGTCTGAGTCCATCTAGTTTTTCTTGCTCTGCTCAGGAGCCTCTGCAGAGGGTTGCTACCAGTCGGCCATCTTCCCAGAATCCCCTCGTTATAATTTCTGTGTCACTCTCTCTCACTTACCCAATAGATAAAATTCATAAAAAATGATGCCATAGGGATATTTAAATGTTTAAAATTTGTGGTTTTCCTGTAATAGTTATTCATTAGCAGCCTCAGTATAAGTTCAGAGGCTGTAAAAAGGAGTCATTTTTTCTCTGATTCCAAGATGCACCTCCAGGGTGATTCTGGGGCCATGGACCAAAAATAAACCCTTAAAGTGAAAATAAACCCTTTAAGTGTAAATTTTCTTTTTTGAGACAGAGTTTCACTCACTCACCCTGGATAGTGTGCTATGGTGTCGCAGTTCACAGCTATCTCAAACTCTTGCGCTCAAGCTATCCTCTTTCCTCAGCCTCCTGAGTAGCTAAGACTACAGATGCCACCACAACACTGGCTAGTTTTTATATTTTTAGTAGAGATTAGTCTCTAACTCCAGGGTTTAAGCAATTCCATCAGCCTAAGCCTCCCAGAGTGCCAGGGTTACAGATGTGAGCCTCTGCGCTTGGCCAAGTGTAAATTTTTCTTCAATAGTATTATTCTCTTCTCATAATCTCCTATTTCACTATATTCCAGAGCATAGGGTTGCTCAATTTGGCAGGTGGATGATGAAGGATAACTGAAGAATATTTGGAAATATCCACCATATGAAATGCCACCATTCTCCTTCATTGCAGCTGTAGTTATAGACTCTAATGCCATCCCATAGTCTCATCACTTCTATTCTCATTACACTCCATTTACATACTTAAGATGGCAATTAAATCAAATACCTGAGCTTATGTAGTTTGTCTCACAAGTAAACAGTATCTGAACTATCTGGGTATATTTTTGCACCTATTGGCATGATGGTATTCAAAATTTTTTGTGAATACCAATAATAGAAAACACAAATAACATGAACGGGCAAATAAAATAATAAAACAGAAATGCCTAAGTTAAACAATAGTAAAATATCTTCTTGCCCATTGACCTGGCAAAGGTCAGAATATGTGTGTGCTATGGTTTGAATGTATGGGTCCCTCCAAAGTTGAAACTTCAATCCTAAGGTCATGGTATGAGGAGACATGGGTTTTGGGAGGTGATTAGTTCATAAGGATATTAATGCCTATGTAAAAGAGACTTCAGAGAACTACCACGACTTCTCATGCCTTCTGCCTTAAGACGACAGAAGTGTTTGTCTCCCTTGCTATTTCCGTCACAGGAGGATGAAGCAGGAAGTTGTCATCTTGGAAACAGAGGACAGCTGTCACCAGATACCAAATCTGCCAGCACTGTGATCTTGGATTACCTAGCCTCCAGAACTGCAGGAAACAGATTTCTATTTTTTTAAATGTCAGATTAATGGTAGGGTACAATTAGGTTACAATGTTTGCATTTGTTAGGTGGAGTCCCTGTTGTAGTTGTTATAGCCATGTCCCTCACTCAGGAAGTGTGCTATACATCTGCACATTGTCCCCACTGGGAAGAACCTGTGGGCCTCCTCCCCTGCTCCTTCCTTCTTGTATCAATTGAGTTTTTCTCTCATGGTGTTAATCTTAGTTTCAAATCAGCGTGGAGTACACGTGATGCCTATCTTTCTATTCTTGTGATACTTTACTCAGGAGAGTATTCTCCAAATCCATCCAAGTTGTAACAGAGGATGCAGTCTCTATCTTTTTTATGCCTCAACAGTATTCCATGGTATACATGTACCACAGTTCATTGATCCATTCATGTGTTGATGGGCAAGTTACAGCAGCAGTGATAGGTGAGGACAATATGTAACGCCCAGTATCAGCAAAATCAGAGGAAATGGGCCCTCTGACATTCTGCTATGTGCTGTCAGTTCTAACACCTTTTGGAGAGTGATTTGGAAATATGTATCAAAGCCTCAGAAAAAGATCTAGGCAAACACATTCTCTTTTAGAAATTCAGTCTATGCCAACAGACTGCAGAGGAAGATGGATCTACAAAGATGTTTGTCATACTTCTATTTATACTAGAAGAAAACCTTCATAATAAGTGAAATATATAATAATAATGGATTACAATCTTGTGAGGGAATTTCATAAAGCCATTGAAATGATATTTATAGAAAAATGTTTAAAAGTTTATGAACCATGAAGGAAAAATTGCAGATTATAAAACAGTCTTTCAGTTTGAACTTATTTTGAATTTATAAATTTATGTGATATTGTATGAAGATTTATATTTCAGTGCTAACAGTAGCTGTATATAGTATTTTTTTCAATTTGCTACAATAAACATGTATTTTTACAAAATGGGGAAAGAATGATAATTTTTAATTTTAAACAAGAGACTGGTAAGAATATTTTACCACTCAGGGATTCTAAGGTCTCTGTGTGAGATTCAGCTTATGAAATATCAGATAACAAACAATAGATAAATCTAATTGTCTAGTAGCTACTTTGTTTTTCGGCTAAGTGGGTTATTTTTCTAAAGCATTCTGGATGAATTTCTTAGGAAACATCAACTGTTTAAAAAAGTCATATTTTTCTTTTGTTGAATAAAACCAATAACACTGATGCTCTTATAAAGGGTAAATAAAAAGCATAGAATAAAAAACTTGGTTGAACTTGTGGGGAAAACATTTACGAACAAACTCTATTTTCCAAGGGCGATGACCAACACTGCTTCAAATTCCAAATCTCTGTTGTCCTTCTGGGTATTTATTCCATTATGAACAAAAAAGCAGAAGGGCTTAAAAAAGAAATCCTACTTGCCGTCTCGCTTCCGCGGCATCTCACTTCCTGTTGATTCTTGTCCGTTCTTGACTTCTAGCCAGAAGTTGCTTCTTCAGTATGTGTCAATCTTTCTCCTGAAGTAAGATCATGGATACCCAAATGATGTTTGTAACAGGTGTTTTTTAAAACCTTACTTTCTAACTAAAAACTTGAGGTTAGGTTTTTGAACAGGATGGTATTTTCTATGCCCTGGGCATGGGAATTTGGAAAATGGGAGACTCTGAATGATTAGCTTGAGCTGATTAATAATGGTGAATCCTTTTGGTTTAGGGTGGTTAACTGTTCTTTTGGTTCTTTGGTTAGGGTGGTTAACTGTTCTTTCCTGAGGAAATTGAAGGATTTTATGTCATTTTTTTATTGATTAGTTTCCTGGCCATCCTCCTAGCTGAATCATTGTACCCTGTTGCAAGGTGAATCGAAAAATATATCCTATAAAATCCACTATGTTTTAGAAGAATTGCAACAAGAAAGAGAAGAAGTCCTTGTTTCCACCTCATTCCCTTTAAGAAAGACTTGGAATACTTGAGGACCCCAGAAAGCTGAGAGAGCTCTGCTTGCCAATTCATTACTCTGGAGAGCACAAGGATCTGCATCTCCTGTTCTCTTCTTCCAGCATGTTACAATCTTTTATAACAGAGCAATGATCAAGCCATCCAGAGAAGGATGGGCTCCTTATTAAGTAACTCACTGTGAGTGGGACATGGGGAAGAAGCTGTCTTTGTTTGTCTTCTTTTCTCTGAAAATAAAATATTGTCTAATTTTATATTAAGGTTATTTAGGATTCACTTTATTAAGTTTTCTGCTTTCTTTAATAACTTAAAACAATGATAATGTACATTGAGTCTTGCAAAAACGACATAAAGCTGTTAAACTAAAGAACTAAAGTTTTTTTTTTAAAATCACCACAACTGCCACCTTTCATTATGCAATAATTCTCTCGATTCAAGCCAGTTGCACCGTGTATGTGTGTTTCTGTCTGTCTTTATATGCTGCCTGAAACACCACAGGTCTTTTCTTGGGATAGTAAGAATTTTTAACTCTAGGTAGTAAGCATTCAACTTTCAAGACTTAAACTGGAAGTGCTACCTCTGACTTGTCAGTTGTCTCTGGCCTGTGCTGCCACCAAACACAAAGCACATATTTTCTAACCACAACTGAAACCAGTTAAAAATAGCATTTTTGGAGGAATGAATCTGTGTGAAACTTCTGTAAGCCATTTGTGGAAAGAGCCCCGAAAATCCTTAATGTTTTACGCGTTGGATTTTCTTTTCTTCCTTCTTCATGAGGATCATCTTCAGGTTAATATCACAGAAAATGGGGATGATTTAGTGTTTGAGAAATAATGAAAGAGCTGAAAGAGGTGTCAGATATCAGCTCGTACTGTGTGGCCTTCTGAGAGTGGAAGAAACTAGAACAAAGTTTGATGTTACTTTCATTCCTTGAGGCACCCCCCAGAACACAGACCACCGAAAGAACAGCTCTGCCCTGGAGCCCACTTCTGCGATTCACTAAGTTTAGCAGTTTCCATGCAGTGGCTCAGAATCTGACTAACTATGTGCTAATACCCAGTTCTTTGTCCTCACTTCCAGAGTTTCCCGCGTGACTCATTCTGAAAGTCCAGGTGTGGATGGGAGAGGCACACAGAGGGAAAAGCCAGGCCTAGAATTTATATTTGTTTAATGCCACATGTTCCAAAACTATTTCTGGACTGTCTCAAAACTGGTCTTCACAGATATCAATCTCTGTGACTGTATGTCTGAAATATTCCCTCACTGGGCAACAGCTGACAGTAGTTGGCAGTGCTCTGTGGGTCCACGTTAGGTGTTTTAAGTGTGGGCAGGAGAGGAGCCCACTTCTGGGACCAGTGGGACTGTGATAAGAAACACTCTCACCTCCTCTGTCTTATATTTGAGCTTGGCTGCTGCATAACTGCAATTCTTAAGCTCCAGGTAAATTTGTTCCCCCAAAGTAACGTTTGGGGTGAATGGTGTGGGATATATCAGGCGAGGCAGAAGTCAAATGTAGTTTGAGGGATCATGCTGTCCATCAGGAGTATGTTGTTTTTTAAATCAAAGTCATTATAGCAACAGCCAATGGCTTTTGTCCAAACCATATTTTCTCCAAAGTAAAATGTCATGTAAAAAAAAAAAAATTACCTTGGGCGGTGCCTGTGGCTCAAAGGAGTATGGCACTGGCCTTATATGCTGGAGGTGGTGAGTTTAAACCCAGCCCCAGCCAAAAAGTGCAACAACAACAACAACAAAATTTACCTAAAATAAGACAAATACACTAACAACGTCACTTCTCCTTTCATACAATTAGGACTAGTTTTTAATTGGTTAATCCAAATATTTGATTAGTTTTGGAAGTGGTCATAAATATGATATAAAAAGGTATGACAGTTAAGTTCATGAACTCATCTTAGAAAAACTCATTGCTGAATATCACTCTGCTCACTTTTGAAGTACTCCCCTTGGGAAGGTGTACACCTATGCCAGTGCCTAATCCACCCTCGAAAGCAAATTTGGAACTCTTTTTCTGGAATGGCTGTCAAAGCTGTCATTGTATTAGCCTTGATGTCCTGAATGTTATCAAATATCTTCCTTTGAGTATTTCTTTTATCTTTAGGTAAACAAAAAGTCATTGAGGGGCAGATCCAGTGGGTAGGGAGGGTGTTCCAATACAGTTATTTGCACACTGGCTAAAAACTCTTTCATAGATAGTCCCATGTGAGCTGGTGCGTTGTTGTGATGCCAGAGCCATGAGTTGTTGGCCAAAATTTTCAGTTAAGATTTTTCTTACTGTTTTTTTGTCAATGTTTACTTGGTCTGCTATGCTTCTCACAGTCAACCAAAGATTTTGACATACAATTTGGTGAAGTTTTGCAATGTTTTCATTAGTGCTGCCCATACTGACCAAACTTCATCAGTGATGCCTTCTCTCCTGTCAGAAAAATGTTTAATCCATTTGTATGCTGCTGTTTTCTTTATGGCATTATTCCCATACCCTTGGACTAACATATCCCTGATTTCACTTCCACTCTTGCCAAGTTTAACAAAAAATTTATGAATGTTTGTCGCACTAATTCAAACTCTGACATTCTTGTGACAGCATACAAAAGCATGCAACAGCAATGAGAACTCAGCAAGTCACTGCCGCCTGTTAGCACAAACCCAGCTGTGAGACACTGATATACTCAGGTTATGAAACCTCACTCAGCTGTTTGCATAGAGTTGCCCATGTAAGCATGTGGTGGCAAGTTCATGGACTTAATTGTCAGCACTTTTATACAACTTGTAACATGTTCATTTGACTTAAAGTGTGCAAATATGCACTCATTTCCAATATCTCTCTATAGTCCAAGACTTTACTTTGGGCGGTATTTGGTTAGAACTTCACTTTGCCTCTCTTGCAAAAAGTCACAGCAGAAATCTATCTTTTGCAATTTGCATTTTGGGGTTACCTAAAGCAAAGCAAGAATTGAAAGATATGTGCAAAGAGATCTGAGCACAGAACCTTTTGTATTTCGTGCAATACCTATTCCACTCAAGCTTTAATCGTTTCAGGAACACCCGATTTAAGGCATTTAGCAAATCGTTTTTATTTAGTCTCTTTAAAACATTCAGATGAGCATATGTAGATACAGTGCTCTCTTCTATTCTCAGTCAACCTCATCAGTATGTGCAATATTTAGACTTGCTAATGATGACCACTGGCATAAATTACTTGGGAATAAACAACTCACATTGTGAGGTGGATAAAGGGAGCACGTGGGGGTTAAAGAGTGGCCAGCTGGATATGAGTATTCTGTGCTTATGGATGTCAGTCAGTGTATTTGGAGACAATGAGAGGAATTAATTAATGTGGTGAATTCTTTAAACAGGGGTCAGTTAAACAGTGGTGTATGATGTAGGGTGGACTGACTAATTAATGGTGCAGTGGGAGCTATTTTGCACATAGTCATAGCTTGCAATACATCTTGTGTTTTTCTCATGCTATGCCTTCACCATGGGTCTGCTGGGGGCTTGCCCTGGACCCAGCCTGATGGAGCAGCTACATGACACGTGTAATTCCGCTCACAATTCATTGGCCAAAATATGTCAGTGACCACATCTAATTATCGGGCCAAGGAAACACTAGCCTACCCTGTGCTTAAGAAATGCAGAAAGGTCAGCCTACTTGGTAACAAGTCTGGCTACCACGGACAGCTTCTGTTTTAATTTTTAACATGAATAGTTCTGTCAATGTCCTTATAATCACTATTCTAATTGCGTTACAACATGACCTCCGAAGCAACCTTACAAGGTTGGTACTGTGATGTCTATTTGACAGAAGAGGAGATGAACCACGCAGTGGGGGTGGACACTTGCGGGAAGCCGCGCAGCCCTGGGCAGAGCCGAGGTCGCTCCAGTGCGCGTGCACATTCTGAGCTCTCCGCGCCTCTCTCCCACCCAGTGGAGCCAAGTCCCCAGCCCCGAGGCAGCCATGGCGTCAGCTTAGTGCTATCCTAGGACTTTCTCTGTGGACTGGGGCTGGCATTTCTTTGCTTTACTCTTTGCCACACAGGTGATGTAAGAGCCCCTTGTCTCTATCTTCAGGCAGCCTGAAAACCCAGACCTGCACTGCCCGAAAATAGCAGTCAGGCCCGGTGCAGCGCAGAACCCTGGAATGTGGCTGTGCGGCTGAGCTGTATTCCAGAATGCACGCGAAGATTTCAGAGCCAATACAGAAAAGGATGATACTCAATATACACAGCCAGGGTTTGTGGTCTTGTATCTTTTGTAATTGAAGAAGTTAAACGTGATTTGAGTATTACGATTTTAATACAGTTTTTTTCTTTCTTAAAACGTGTATACTTTTTTGTACCCTGTTTATCTCACTAGTAATTTTTCACATTGAGCATATAAATAAAATAGTTTAACTATATTGGGTTAAATAAGATAGTTATTAATATTAACTTTACCCATATTTTAAAAAGTTTTTGAATGTGTGTATATACTTTTATTTGTTTACTTATTTTTTTGAGATAGAATCTCATTCTGTCACCTGAGTGAGAGTGTAGTGGTGTCATCATGGCTCACTGCCATCTCAAACTCCTGGGCTCAAATGATCCTTTTACCTCAGCCTCCCAAGTAGATAGAACTTTAGGCACCAGCCATCATTCCCAGCTAAGTTTTCTATTTTTTGTAGAGACAGGAGTCTTGCTATGTTGCTCGAATTGGTCTTGAACACCTGGCTTCAAGTGATCCTCCCACATTGGCCTCCCCAAGTGCTAGGATTATAGGTGTGAGCCACTGGCTTCAGCTCTTAAAATTTTGAAATTACATATATAATTTGCATCATATTTCTATCAGAAAGCTATTCTCTAGAATCTCAAGAAGGATGAAAGATGGATGTCATAAATAAACAATTTATATCTTTTAAATAGAGTTTAGCAAGTTTAAACATCTTAGTGAACAAAAGCAAACTTTATCTTTTTATTAGATCATTACCGTACATAACTATACATTACATTTATGGGGTACAATGTGCTGACTCTATAGACTCTATATATAATCTAGAATGTTCACATCAAACTGGTCAAGTTATTTACCTCACTTATTCAATTGTTGTGTTTAGACATTTATGCTCATAATCTAAGTTTTTAATTGAATAGCATTATTCCTGAAAGTCCAGTTTACTGAAGGATAGATCTTACATGCTACTTTAGTAGTATAGGTACAAGGTAATTTTAAAAAATCTGTTTTAGATGAATTCATGAGCTCTGAGAGCATTTTCATTTGCTAATTCATCAAGTATTTACTAAAGGTCTAGGTACTCCTCTGTGCTAGACACAAGGCCTACAATGATATGTCTTGGTGAATCACGGATCTGAAATGTCAAATACTGGCTAACCCTGTCAGAGCATGCTCCAGCACAGGCGACATAAAAAGCCTCTCTCTTTAATGTGAACAATATTTTTTTCACTCAGGCTCTGAAGTTGGGTATGTCCACACTAAAGCCTCTTCTCTGCCTAGGCCCTGTTGTGTGATAACCCCCTGAGAACTTCTTGGTCTACTTATGTGAGTCCCG
Source organism: Galagoides demidoff (assembly GCA_963574575.1). Classification (NCBI taxonomy): domain Eukaryota; kingdom Metazoa; phylum Chordata; class Mammalia; order Primates; family Galagidae; genus Galagoides; species Galagoides demidoff. The sequence goes on along the minus strand of CAUYQV010098665.1, from coordinate 29,887 downwards.
AGCCTCTAACTGCTCACCCAGATGCTAGGTCCGGCCTTATCTTTGCTATTTCTTTATAAGAATGAAAATTAATTGGCAAACCAAATTGAACATAAAGAATATTTTAAAAAGAATCTTCTCTCTTGCATCGCTCAACATCCCCACCAGAAATATGCCTCTGAAAACAGTGCCGACAGTATTTCCCTGCCACCTGGCAGCCCCATGGTGCAGAGGCAAGATGGGGGAGCAGGGCTTTCCTGCTGACTTGGGGTGCAGCTCTGGGTCTCCAGGTCCCAGGTGTGTTCTTTCTTCCCCATCTCCTGGGCTATAAAATGGTTGCAACAAAATCACAGGGAAGGTTTCAGGATCTACCTCTGGGCAGATGAGTCAGGCTTGAGCTGGGGCTGGGGAACATGCACTTCTCATGTCTGCAGGAGAGTGCGGGGGGCCTTTGTGTCCTCTGGAGTCTGCAGACCCTTAGACTGAAGCAGTGATTTTCAAACATTTTTGTCCATAGCACATAGTAAGAAATACATTTTCCATCAAGATAGTGTACACACATGCACAACTGAAGCCAAGTGTCTCACACGGAATTTACCTTTTCTGTAGGTGATGCTTTCTGACAGGTTCAATTCAGTTGTTTCTTTTACATTAATTAATAATTTTTTGTTGGGACCCATAGGTTGATTGTAGAAATTATTATTGCTGGGTGGCACCTGTGGCTCAAAGGAGTAGGGTGCCGGCCCCACATATTGGAGGTGGTGGGTTCAAACCCAGCCCTGGCCAAAAACTGCAAAAAAAAAGAAATTATTAATGCTTTGGAACTGCCACTTGAAAAAAAACAGTGAAAAATATAACCCTTCTCAGCCATAGCAGTTAACTCAAATTTAGAAGTCAGAGTCTAGGCACCCTCGGAGCCCAGCCATGATTACATTCAACCCCACCTTTGCTGGGTTTACCTTCCATACTGGAGTTCCACATCTGGAGAATCATCTCTGTGATGGTGAAATGGCCAATAAGACTGTCTCAGTTTTCTCCATTACGAAAATAACATCTCTTAGGTAATAATGCATTAATGGCCCATCAACATATTTTAGGCATAAAAGGTTAAAGGCATCCAGAATACAGTAGGGACTCCATGTGGTGCATTGAATCTGGGTTGCCAGAAGAATGCTCAACTCACAACAGCTGTCTCTTCTCCTGATGGTGCCATTTGATTCCTTGCCATCTTCCCTTTCTATCCCAGGCCTCTGCCTCAACCTGCCATCATTTCTTTTATGTAAAGAAATCTGGATAAATTTTTCCAGTCCATCATTCCTGGACTCTCCAGATGGTCAGAGAGTTGACCCCAGTTGCCTTCTCTGCCCTTCCTGTCTTCACAGTTGCAATCAAAGGGCCCCATGGACCCGGCACCTTTACCACAGTGGCATCTTGTCTTATAAGGATGTCTAGGATCTCCTTGGGCTGACAGCCTACATAGTGGGGGAGAAAATGGCTTTTCAGAACTGGACTTGCTTCTACAAAACCACATGACAGTTCTGATCTTTGTTTTGGGGTTTTGTGCTTTGAGCTGAATGTGGGATTATCCAGCTGCTGCTTCAACCCTGTTCCCTCTGTCCATCTTCTGGATAAATCTGTTAGTTCTTCAGACCACACAAGTGAAAAGGGTACTTGCAAATAACTCTTCTGCCCTCTGACTTCACTTTAACAGCTCTCCAAGGAGATAAGGTCGCAAGTTCACTGGTGGCAGGAAAGGCCCACTGCAGGCCTGAGCGATCCCATACGTTCACTATGCCATTCCGAATTCATAAAGCCACCGTGCCTTCTGAGTCCAACGACTTTTCCATGTGTTTGATATTTTTAGTGTGAAGCACTGTCTTCAGCGCTTTCCCAACATGTGTTTGAGAGTGACCCAGCGGTCCTATATTAAGATAATTATTTTAACTGCTGTTTTGAAACACCACAGCAGTGTACCAAGAAACTTCCTACCCAGCAACCTGCACAGTTGGTTAAGCAAAAATTGATCCCTAGTCAATCAAATGAATCTAATAAGCTGTAGATAAATACATGATTTCATCACCTACAATACAAGCACCCAAAGGGAAAAGAGTGACCTCGCTAGAGGCGTTGATTTCCCCATGTAATAAATGGTTCAGCTGCATCTTGTGCTGAGCAGTCCAGGGTCTCCCAAGGCGTGCTGCTGTAATAACGTGAGACAATGTGAGTGCGCAGCCGGGAAAATGCTCCCCATAGCGAGTACGACTGCCCCAAACGCGTCTTAACAAACTCACACATAAATCAGCCTCTATAAATCTCATTGCTTGTTGCTTCACCGACATACATGTCCTGCCAAAATATTACATTCTTGAAAGGGCTGTGTAAGTAGATTAAATGGTTTCTGTCCTTGGGAATGTGGAAGCCTTTATTTGTTTTGTTAAGAGACTTTTAAATATCCCTAGGTTATGCGTCAAACAGATGTCCAGTGTAAATGCTCCTGACCCATTTAAACATTTCTTAGCTTGAATTAAAGTCCGGTCTCTGCAGCTTGTGTGTAGTTCACCTCACAGGCAGCACCTGACAAAACTGTGGGGCTGGCAGTGCTGGGTTTGACTTTTAATGGCAGAACTGAGGAAACTAAGATAAATTAAAACCTAATTGGGTACGTTAACAGTTTTAGCAGTCTGCACACATGGGTCCCATGAGGACACTTTGAGCGATGTTACAGTTTAGCTCCTGTTGCAAGGCTTAGCTGCAGAGTGAGACCTGAATAGTTGTCTTTCCAATCCATTTCTCAGGATTGAGTTTCTTTTGAGTGTTGTGTTCACTGAGTGCAGAGTCACATTCACCCTGTACCCACAGCTAGTCCAGTCCATGAAGAGGGGCTTAGAATGTAAATGCCTCAACATGAAAACCATGAGCATTCATCAGAGGGGGAAACTCCTTAAGGTGATCGCTCTGTGTCAGAGAATGCTCTTCAGGCAGGGCCTTCGTGGAACCCCAGTTGCCCTTGAAGGCCTCCGTAGCCTCCCCACGGTCAGAGCCGCTCTAACCTGCAGATTCTGTTTTGTAACTGGAGATTATCTGTCAGAGAAAAATCTCCCTGCCTGCCTTCCAGTGAAAACAAAATCTATTCCACTCAAGTCTCCAGCCAACTCCAGACCCCGTGGTCTTTCTCTACAGTCAATCAGCAGATGTGCGGCAAGCTGAGGAGGGAAATCCTTAGATAGCTTTTCTCAGGGTCTTCAAAATGGGTCCCTTTAATTTTTGAGTATGAGCTCCTATCAACAGGGCCAGGGTGCCCATCTTGATGGTCTGCCCTTTGTAGACAGAAATACATACAAGGAAGAACCTAGAAGTTTTGCTAATGTAGATTTTTCCACAGCTTTTTAAGTTAACTTACAAATATTTTTTTCAGGCAAAAGACTGCTTGAGGCTGTTTGATTTGGGGATTTACTACTTTTCTATCTACTAATCAAAGCCTACCCAAGTTCCTCCTCTTGTGATTCACCTGAAGAATGTGAAGACTGTGGAAGTGAAATGATTTCCTAACCAGTTTGAACCCACTCAGAGCTCTGCAGGACTAATGCGCACTGATGGAGATTTAAAAAGATCCTTTATCATAAAAGCTTCCCCAGGCCGCTTATCTTCAAGTGTTTCCCCCACACTTTCTTCAAGGATTTTTATTGTTTCATACCTTAGATTTAAATCTTTTATCCATTTTGAGTCAATCACTGTAAGTGGGTCCAGTTTTAGTCTGATGCGCCAAATGCAACAAACAACAAACATAAACAAATGAGACTTAATGAAACTGAAAAGCTTCTGTACAGCTAAGGAAACAACAAACACAGCAAGCAGACAGACTTCAGAATGGGGAAAGATATTTGCTTATTATTAATTGGATAAAAACTTGACAACTAGGATCTATAGAGAACTCAAATTGATCAAGAAAAAAGACCCAAGAATCCCATATATCACTGGGCAAGAGATATGAATAGAACCTTCTCTAAAGAAGACAGATGAATGGTTAACAAATATATGAAAAGATGCTCATCATCCCTAATTATTAGAGAAATGCAAATTAAAACCACCCTGAGATATCATCTAACCCCATCAAGAATGGCCCACATCACAAAATCTCAAAACTGCAGATGCTGGAGTGGATGTGGAGAGAAGGGAACACTTTTATATTGCTGGTAGGACTGTAAACTAATAAAACTTTTTTGGAAGAAAGTAAGGAGAATCCTCAAAGAACTCAAATTAGACCTCCCATTTGATCCTGCAATCCCATTACTAGGCATCTACCCAGAAGGAAAAAATTCCTTTTATTATAAGGACATTTACACTAGACTGTTTATCACAGCTCAATTGCCAAAATGTGGAAATAGCCTAAATGCCCACTAACCCAGGAATGGATTAACAAGTTGTGGTATACGTATACCATGCAATACTATTCAGCCATTAAAAGATATGGAGACTTTACAACTTTTGTATTAACCTGGATGGAGGTGGAACACATTCTTCTTAGTAAAGCATCACAAGAATGGAGAAGCAGGAATCCAATATACTCAATTTTAATATGAAGGCAGTTGATGAGCTAATATAAGGTGGAGGGGTAGGGGAATGAGCAAGTGGGGAGAGGGATGGGGGAGGGCATGGAGTTCACAGTGTATGGCACACCTCTTGGGGGTGGGACACAACTATAAGAGAGACTTTATCTAACAAATGCAATCAGTGTAGCCTAATCCCTTGTTTCCTCAGTGAATCCCCAACAACAACAAAACGTTTGTTTTATAAACTAGCAATTAAGGAAGTTCTAAGCAATTGAGTTGAATTGGCTGGAGATGCCTAACTCTGTGTATTATGTTATGTTCCCATGGCCATGTTGCATTGCCAAGTTTTTTGGCAAAATTGAAATGCATTGGCTGGGTAGCCAGGTGTGCAATTTTGAATTGTAGGGACCAGTCACACATTTGGCTCAAAAGATGAGAAAACCTTAAAAGGTGGTATTTTTATTTCAAATAGAAATATTGTGCATAGATTTATTACATATCATTGCATCAAATTGGTATTAACTTAGCAGTACCTGAGCAGGTCCCTGCTTCCTCTCCTCCCTAATGTTTCTTTAACTGTGTACGTTGACAAGTAGAAGGAGAGAACACAGTTTGCAGACGTGGGTGGACGGACACATGTAGGGCTGAGGATGGCCAAACACTGGGGCGAGCTCTGAGGCCCTGGGCATTTGTGTGCTTTCCACAAAGCCTTCTTAAGTGTGAACCCCTTCATCAACACCCCTGAGAAATCGCCTCAGGGAGCCCACCGGTTCTGTATCCTGTAAGTTGGATTGTATTATTACACGTTAATGAGAGGAGAGTTCTGTCTCAACTGGTGTCCAGCCCACCTCTCCCAGTTTAGGTGAATATCCCTGTGGAGGAAGGCGGCCGTAACAAGCAGCCTGGATGCTGCTTCCATATCTTTACACAGGAAGGTTAACCCTTCCATCTTTAAAGGTGGACCAACTGCGACCTCTCAGCCTCCTCATTAGCACTGGGGAGTGACGCCAAGGCTGGCCGGTGTGCTCCGACAGGGCCACTGAATTTAGGGGACACTAAGAGAGGAAGAGAGTACTCAACTCTAGACAACATTGGCTTAAAAGACACGGCTTGTTCTTAGGCCTGTTTACTGTTTCTAGGATTTCTGGGAAAGGGGAGGCGCCTTGCCCAGTCCTCCTTGTCAAATCCCCTTCCTCCGCAGCTTAGGCTTCCCCTGTCTGAGGAGCCCCGGGGACACACACCAGAGTCAGGCCTCCAGGATAACTAGGGGCCCGGGGGCAGCGGATGAGAAAATTCAGTGAAGAGGATGACTCAATCTCTTCAGTTTTAAAATTGGGATGGCACGATCCTAATCAGTCTGAATTAGAATAAAGTTTAAATTGGTTTGAAACCATGGCCTGGATGTAAAGGGGAGAATACTAAATTAAAGAATGTCAGAGTCAAAACGATGGTGGAGAGCTAAGGATGACACACACGTTCCCTCTTGTGTGTGGTGTGTGGGTGTGTGCGGTGTGCATGTGTGTGATTGGTGTGTGTGTGTGTGTGTGTGGTATGTGATGTGTATGTGGTGTCAATGTATGTAAGTGTGTGGTGCCTGTTTGGTGTGTTGTGTGTGTACGTAATGGGTGTGCACTGGATAGTGTGTATATGTGTGTGCTGTGTCTGGTGTGTGTTTCTGTGTGTGGTATGTGTGATGTGTGTGTTGGTGTGGTGTGTGTTTATGTGTGATATGTGTGGTGTGTGTGCTGGTATATGTGGATGTGCTGGTGTATGTGTTTGTGTTGGTGTGGTGTGTTTGGTGTGAGTGTATGTTTGGTATGTGTGATGTGTGTGCTGGTGTATGTGTGTGTGTTGGTATGGTGTGTGTGATATGTGTTTGTGTGGTATGTGTAATGTGTGTGTTGGTGTATGTGGATGTGCTGGTCTGTGTGTGTTGGTGTGGTGTGTTTGGTGTGAGTGTGTGTTTGGTATGTGTGATGTGTGTGTTGGTGTATGTGGATGTATTGGTGTGGTGTGTGTTTGTGTGTGATATGTGTGGTGTGTGTGTTGGTGTGGTATATCTGGTGTGAGTTTGTGTGTGGTACATGTGGTGTTTGTGTTTATGTGTGTGATGTGTGTATGGTGGGTGTGTTCACCTGTTCTATGCCAAGGCATCTCCACTGATTCAGCAAATCTCTCCTGAGCATTTAACAAGTTCAGGTACTGTCCTAGGAAGAGACAGACAAAGCCCCTGGTCTAAGGGAGCTTATGTCTTCTTGGAGGACATGGGTAACCTGCCTCTCCCCATAAAGAGGATAATAAGGATTTTCCTCCTTATTTAAGGAGAGGAGGATCAGAATCTCAGCTGTTCTCCAGGTTTCAATTCTACTCCAAAACTCACTGATCTATCCCTCTGAGCCTCACTTGGTTGAGATTTAAAGTTAAAAGTGGGCAGTTTCTAATGGGCAGGGTAACTGATCTTATTTATTTGAGATGCTTTTGCTTGGGAATAAAAAAGTCTGGGAAACACTGTGTGAATCACCTTTAGGAGAAGTGGGGCCCAGAGCACTTGGTGACTCCCAGGTCACATAGCCACAGCCATGCAGGGCAAAGTCAGACTCAACGGCACCTGACTCCGGGGGCTGACACTTCTGCCTGCACTGCCAGAATTGCCGCACGGCACCTTTTCTCCTTTGGGACGTGCATGGCCAGATATGAATTATCACCTTAAAATATTAACTTTCATATTTCTCCATACCAAAGGAAACACATGGAAAAAGTAATACTTTTCTTCCTAAATGCCTTCCTCCCTGTAATCTCAGCAAGCTCTGTGTGGGTGAGTTTCTAATAAAATTCCTCTCCAGATGCTGAGATGAGAAGGTCCAGAAGTCAATGGATGACTGAGCTGTTTGCTGTTTGCTCTGGACGGTGTCCGCTGTGAGAGGTCTTTCTTCACACCAGCTCTCTTCACTTGGAGGCAGTGAGTCAGGCTGTTGTGGGGAGTTATTTAGGATAACAACTTTTCTGGAGCTAGAAGACTACTTACTACTTATAAGATTTTCCAGAGAGGGCAAGAAAACAGAAGTTTCATGAAAGTTTTGTACATATGAGCAAATAGTGCTCATTAATTTCTGTTATTTTTAAAAGTGTAATTGGGAACGAGTGTAAGGATTCATTTGGTGAGCCCTTATGTAGACAGCTTCTCCTTTTTTCTTTTTTTGTTTGGAATTACGAACACCGTGCACCTGCTCTTGGGGCTGGCTTGGCCTGTGATAGCACAGTGATCTGGTCCTTCTCCTCTGCATCACAGTAGGGGCCGCCCTTCCACCTGCCCACCTTTGATCTTGCCTTCTCCAATCCACTTTTACCCTGTGACTAGAAACATGTTTCTGAAATGAGGATGCAATCAGCTTGTTTCCTTTGCTTCCACTCTTTATTTGCTTCTATGGGTTTAGGGACCATGGCACACAGAGCCTGTGGGACCCAGCCCTTGTCCTCACCTCCAGCCTCAGTTAGGCCAGCTGTCTGCTTGCCCTCCAGGAGCCAGCTTTTCTAGACGACTCTGTGTCTTTTGCACTTGCTCCCTTCTTGCTGGAACTTATCCTGTAGCACCCTTTCCGCTCCAAGGCTGGCCCCAGCAGACTATTGCAGGTCTGGTTCTCCACCGCTCCCTCTATCCACTGCTCCCAGCAGCTGTCTTATGGGCAGGGTGCGTTTTCCTCACTCTTTTTTTTTTTTAATTGAATGGTAACTATGTACATTAATGCACTTCTGGGTACAGTGTGGGGTTTTCACACACAATCCGAAACACTTCCATCAAACGGTTAACGTTTTCCTCACTCTTGACTTTGGTCCTGAGTTGCTTTGGCCAGTTGTAGGTGGGTGGAAATGATGGTGTCTGAGAAGAGGCCTTCAGAGATTGTGAAGGTTTCCATTACTGGGAACAGTTTCTCCTGGATGGCTCCTGTCCCTCAGCCTCAGAACCAGAAGGAGCCCATGTGGAGGAGACCTGAGCCCCAGCCTCTGCAGGGAGACAGGTCAGCTGGATCTGCAGCTTGAAGCAGAGCTGCTCAGCAGAACCCAGCCTGGCCAGCTGACCAGTGGACTCACAGCATGAAGTAAAGGGGCAACAGTAATGGTAATGTTGTCAGTAGCCACTGAGATTTGGGGCTGTTCCCTAGGCAGTCCAAACTTCTGAATGCTCTGGACAGTGCTGGCTCAAGCTTCAGATTATAGTTTCGTTATCTGATTTATGCCAGGAGGCCTTTCTGGATCTATCCCCCTCCTCCACCAAGTCTGTGACACTTGCCACTGTGTGTGCCACTGTGGAGGACATGTCTCAGTCCCTGTGCCTTTCCTCCAAACCCCATGAAGGCACAGGCCTCACCTGTTCTATGCCAAGGTATCTTCACTGATTCAACAAATCTCTCCTGCACATTTAACAAGTCCAGGTACTGTCCTAGGAAGAGATGGACAAAGCCCCTGGTCTAAGGGGGCTTATGTTTTCCTAGAAGACATGGGTAACCTGCCTCTCCCCATAAAGAGGAAAATAAAGTGGAGAAAGGGAGTGTGGGGAAGTGCTGATTTGTTGATTTGGACAAGGCAGGTAGTAGGGCTGACCAGGTGGGCGCTGGTACAAGCAGGCTGTGGACTGATGGCTGTGAATATGTGCCGTTTCTTCCTGATGCATCTACCTGATGACTGAGATGGGAAGGAGCAGCCAGCAGAGCCCTGCTTGATGAGCAGTTGGTTGAACGAGGGAGTAAATGGGTTCTGAGTGCAACGCAAAGTATATTCACGAGGTTGAAGAGCGAGTGAGGACGTGATGAGGAAGAGCCGTGCGCACTGAATGTGGAGAGAAGGTAAAATAGCCGTGCACTGGGAGCTGATCAGGACACTCATTAAAAGGGTTCTGAAAAGGTGGAAGAAAGTAGAAAATGAGAAATACGGAGAGGAATAAAGCTGAAATAGACCGTGGGATTTACTTTATGAATATTTCCAGAGCCAGTTCGTTCAAATTTTGAATGTCTTGACTGCAAGAAAGAGAAACACTTGGGGACCCACTCAGGAATACAGGAAGGGGTGGTCAAAAGGCTTCCTGGAGACCCCTGGGAGCATCCAGGCCCAGAGGAAGGGGGGACGGAGATGCCACCGGAAACCGAGGCTGTGTCCTCATTGCAGGGCCTCTTTCCCCTCTTTCTGCAGTTTCCTCGTCTCACACAGTAAGTCCAGTGGAAGAAACGATGCCCCTGAGTCTGCAAGGCACTTGATCTCTGGCACCTGCCCCTGAGTGGCTCTGTCGCCAGGGCTTGTACTTCTTGAGGGAAAGAAATACAGTTTAAATCAACTCAGGGTATTTGCTCTTCTGATGCTCAGATGACCACATGGGTCACTGCAATCAGATATTGAACAGGGAAGGGTGCAATCTATAGGCTGCTCCTTCCAGGGATTACAGGTGGGCTGGGTGGGCTGGGTGAGCCACAGATCAAGGCCATGTCTGGGTGAGCCACAGATCAAGGCAGAAGTCACAGGCTCCAGACAACTTTGGTTTTGTAGGGTCTCACGGATCTCAAGAATTTGTGGGGACCATTCATTTTACAACAAGGTAAGGCTAGATTATGTCCATTTTATTCCTACTAAAGTCATCTTACGTATTTTAAAAAGTGACCCATATTTTGTCCATATGTCAATTATGTGAAGAAGCTGATTGAAGGAAAAATTTCAAAGTTTATATCCAATGTGACTTGAATTAAGAGCAGACCAGGTGACCAGGTGTCATAGTCTGTCCAGGTACTAAGATGATCTCTCATGTTGTTAGTTTATTTTTTCTTTTAAAAAGTGTTTCAGGATCTTGGGGCGGCACCTGTGGCTCAAAGGAGTAGGGCACTGGCCCCATATGTCAAAGGTGGTGGGTTGAAACCCAGCACCAGGCCAAAAACTGCAAAAAAAAAAAAAAAAAAGTGTTTCAGGATCTCAAGTGAAAACAAAATAAAAATACAGTAGAAATATAAGTCTAAAGACTTGTACTCAAGTGTTGGCATATAAGTTACAAATATGTCCATATCTTCTCAGAGCCTCAGTTTTTATCTGTATCAGTAAAAGAAAACAAATGCCATCAAGTAGAATGGCTCTAAGAAGAAAATGAAAGAATACACAGTAGATACAAATATGTGGGTAAACCACAAATGGTATTTTACTGCACATCAGAACATGCTAACCAGTGTGGAACTAAACTAGAAGGAGCTCATCGTCAGCTGGATCAATTCCAGGAGGAGGGTATATCTTCACATTCTCTTAACATTTTATTCTTGTGATTAAGTCAGAATCCACAGATAGGGAACAATCAGCACTGTATTGTGGTAAAATAATGAATAGCTAACTGAAGGTTTTACAGAGAAATATTTTCAACAGCTTGAAAATGGTGATGCTTGATTGAATGCACAGATTTTTGACCTTAAATTTTCTGTGCTTAGCATTTTTCTATCTATGTTGGAGGATGTGGTGCTCCCAGGAAAAGAAAAGAACTGCCCATGTCTATGTGCAGAATGCAGCTACGTTCACACATGTCTGGTCACTGAGTGGGAGGCGCTCAATAAGCCAAATCCTAAGGAGAGAAGGCCAGACCGAGCTCTGACAGAAACTCCACCAGTGGGAAAGAGCTCAGCAGTGGGGACTGCCCAGCAAGTGATGTAAAGGGATAACCTCCTGTAGCAAAGAAGTGAAGGGTGGAGAGCTTGGTAGCTGTCCCAGCTTGTAAAGTGGCACTGGAGATTGGAATTCAGGACACAGAATATTAGACTAAGCTTGAGGGCCTCCTACCTGGAGATGGTACCTTTGAAGTGGCTGTCTCGATGGGGCAGGAGGAGAAGGGAGAGGATAAAGCTCTACTGTGATCTGGAGACCACGCTCTGCAGAGTGAGGATGAGGAGAGAGCTCTACTCTGACCTGGAGACCACACTCTGCAGAGTGACAGCAATGAGGAGAGAGCTCTCCTCTGACCTGAAGACCATGCTCTGCAGGGTGACAGCAGTGAGGAGAGAGCTCTACTCTGGCCTGGAGACCATGCTCTGCAGAGTGAGGATGAGGAGAGAGCTCTATTCTGACCTGGAGACCACATTCTGCAGAATGACAGCACTGAGGAGAGAGCTCTACTCTGACCTGGAGATCACGCTCTGCAGAGTGACAGCAATGAGGAGAGAGCTCTACTCTGACTGGAGACCACATTCTGCAGATTGAGGATGAGGAGAGACCTCTCCTCTGACCTGAAGACCATGCCAGAGCAGAGTGACAGCAGTGAGGAGAGAGCTCTATTCTGACCTGGAGACCACACTCTGCAGAGTGACAGCAATGAGGAGAGCTCTACTCTGACCTGGAGACCATGCTCTGCAGAGTGAGGATGAGAAGAGAGCTCTCCTCTGACCTGGAGACCACGCTCTGCAGAGTGACAACAATGTGGAGAGAGCTCTACTCTGACCTGGAGACCATGCTTTGCAGAGTGACAGCAGCAAGGAGAGAGCTCTCCTCTGACTGGAGACCATGCTCTGCAGAGTGACAGCAATGAGGAGAGAGCTCTACTCTGACCTGGAGACCATGCTCTACAGAGTGACAGCAGTGAGGAGAGAGCTCTCCTCTGACCTGGAGACCACGCTCTGCAGAGTGATGAAGAGAGAGCTCTACTCTGACCTGGAGACCATGCTCTGCAGAGTGACAGCAATGTGGAGAGAGCTCTACTCTGACCTGGAGACCACGCTCTGCAGAGTGACAGCAATGTGGAGAGAGCTCTACTCTGACCTGGAGACCACACTCTGCAGAATGATGATAAGGAGAGAGCTTTACTTTGGCCCAGAGACAGCAATGAGGAGAGAGCTCTCCTCTGACTGGAGACCATGCTCTGCAGAGTGAGGATGAGGAGAGAGCTCTACTCTGACCTGGAGACCATGCTCTGCAGAGTGATGATGAGGAGAGAGCTCTACTCTGACCTGGAGACTACACTCTGCAGAGTGACAGCAACAAGGAGAGAGCTCTCCTCTGACCTGGAGATGATGCTCTGCAGAGTGACAGCAACAAGGATAGAGCTCTCCTCTGACTGGAGACCATGCTCTGCAGAGTGTCAGAAATGAGGAGAGAGCTCTACTCTGACCTGGAGACCACACTCTGCAGAATGATGATGAGGAGAGAGCTCTCCTCTGACCTGGAGACGATGCTCTGCAGAGTGACAGCAACAAGGAGAGAGCTCTCCTCTGACTGGAGACCATGCTCTGTAGAGTGTCAGAAATGAGGAGAGAGCTCTACTCTGACCTGGAGACCACGCTCTGCAGAGTGAGGATAAGGAGAGACCTCTACTTTGCCCTGGAGACCACACTCTGCAGAGTGACAATGAGGAAGCAACACACACCTCTGACTTCCTCATCTGTGTCCACCGGAGTGTCCCTGGGATTCCAAGTGTGGCCAAGCCCAGCTCAAAACATTTCTTATTTCCAAAATGACTTGAATCCATTTCACAACTCATTTCCAGAACTTTTTCTAAGTTTTATTTATCATCCACACATTAAAGTCCTACCATGTCAGGAAGGCATTATGTGCTGACTCAATTTGCCTACAATCTGGGGCTCACACTTGGCAATAGGGATAGCTAGAATTATGTAATATTTAGGCTGGAACAGGGGGGCAATGCTTCAATTGACTGCTGACTTACCATCAGAAACAATGGAAGCCAGAAGCCAGTGAAACAACAACTTTAAATTGCCAAAGGGGGGAAAAAAACTATCAAAGAAAATATTTTTGATGGAGCAGGGAGGGGTGTTGGTAAACTCTCACCGAATGTGCACAATGTAAGGGTGTACAGCATACCCCATGGGTGAAGGACTCAGCTACATCTTGGACTTCGCCTGACAAATGCAAAAATGTAACATAATCATTTATACCTTCATATTAATCTGAAATAAAAATAAAAAGTTATTTTTACCCAGCAAAAACATCCTTTAAGAATTAAGGTGAAATAAAGACATTTTTAGATCAAAGGAAACTACAAGAATCAACCACCAGCAGACACACCCTGAAAGGCAATCTTCAGGCTGAAGGGAAATGATACCTGACAAAGGCTCACATTTCCAAGGCAAAATCAACATTACCCCAGAAATAATAAATATATGGGTAAATATAAAAGTTGTTTCTCTTCATTTATACAAGATATATATTACTTTTTAAGGTGGGGGTTGGAAAAATACAGTCTGAGGGTCAAGTCTATCCCACTGCTTATTTTAGTCAATAAAGTTTTATTGGAACACAGTTCCATCTATTTCTGTATGGCTACGTTTGCATTACAAAAGCATAGTTAAGTGATTGTGATAAAGTGTATGACTCTGGGACCCTAAAACATTCACAATCTGGCTTTTTACTCAAAAGATCTGCAATGTCTGCTTTAAGCAAAAATTAAAACATTATAAAATATATAGTTATGTTACATATGACAATATGGGACCATATGGTTACAAGGTTCCCACGGTCAGTGCACAATGAAATGCTGATTCTGGTAGGAAGTGAGAATTAAGGGTATGTTAATCTCTAGAGAAATGCCTTGTAATAAGGCAAAAGGGTATAACTATAAAGCAAATAGATAAGCTCGAAATGGAGCCACAATACTAAAGAAAGGAATTTCAAAGCCATTTTTTTCAAACACTGGCCGTATGTCAGGTGTCTTCCTTATCCCTTTCTGAGTGGGACCCAGCTTTTGCCTGGACCACCTGTGGATGCCCGGCCATCCCCGAGACAATTAGATAAAAAAGGAGGACCCTATCTGGTTACAAATATAAAATGTCTTAGTGGGAAATTGACACATTTGGAGAACTGATGTCTTGATGTTCAGGAGCCTGTGTTTCTCTGTCCTCAACATTTAGCAGATCTGATAAAGACATTGAGTACCTGCCACGGTGATTTACTGTCTTCGTGTTTGTTTTGGGTTCAGGCCCCAGATGACCCGTGAAACATTGTGACCCTCCTGGGAGAATGTAATAACAATGCACAGACCTTCTTGAAGGCTTTTACTTATTTTTCAAACATGCTTCAGTTATTTGTTATCACCTAATGCAGGAAATATTTTTTCAAAGATATGCTCTAAATTTCATCAAGTTGGAAGACTTTCTCTTTTTGTAAGAACGTTTTAGGGAAATTGGTGTTTACAGTTGGTTCATTTGTTTTCAGTCAAACAATGTTGTAAAATATCTTGTAAATTTAGAAGCAAATGGTTAAAATAATTGTAGATTCCCCTTTAATAGCTGCTCTTACTAGATTATTATAAAATAAGACAGTAGAAGATGTTGTGAGAGACTATTCTATACTAGAAATGTATAAAATATTTTGAGGTATTATTAATTTGAAGCATTAAAATTTGATGTAAAATGATCAGAGCTATGAAAGGGAACCATGGATTTGTAAAAGTTTTTCCTCTGTTTAAGTCAAATGAGACTCAAGTGACAACCAAAATAGACTTATTTCACTGGATTTATTTTTATTTTATTCTTAAAGTTTAAGGTTCAATTTCTCTTCCATTAAAATTGACTTTTAATAAAAGCTACTATAATGAAGTGTCCAATTATTGTTTTCAAGTCAGCTGGCTTTATACACAAAATTTCCAACTTCCTTCCTCGGTAGAAACTAGCTGAGTTCCAAAAACATTGTGTTGCATTGGATTATTTTCCATTCTGTTTCTTAATAAAGAGAAACACTCAACAGAACCAAATGATCAATTTAGTTAAATCAGTATAGAGTTTGCAAGTAAATATTGAATTAAAGAACTTCATTGAATGGCTGGTCACTGGTGTTAGAATTTAAATAGCTTGGGCTCTCCATTACAGTTCAGTCTTGGGTAGGTGGGAGTCTGAGCTTCAGACAAACCTGAAACCCTACCCGAAGGGAATGTCTCTTTTTACTTTCAAACCTCGGCCTGCAGCATCACAGATGTTCCTACTATGCCGTGTGGGGGTGCAGACAGGCTCAGCAGGTGGAATCCTGTGTCTGCAACTCCCAGGAAAACACAAGTCTCTCTGGGAAATGCTGTGCATGGGATTCTTGCTTTGCTGTCACATGGAATTCTGTCCAGAAATTCGAAAAAGTTCAACTGTGCTTCTCTAAAACCAAACCAGACCTGCCGCATGGGTGGTGTTAACCAGCATGTGAGCAGCTGGAGTTTTCCTTCTCTACAGTAACTCCCAAAGGTGTCTCGAAACTTTCAGTGACGTTGTCTATTAATGTGAACTAATAATGTAATTATGACTATTAGCAAATAAACTAGGTCCTTTATGGAAATAATCTAACATAGTCCTTACAACCTGAAAATGGACATACTATCATCTCTATTTTAAACTAAGATGTAGGGTAATTATGGAGATCACTGAGTGCAGCCATAATGGGATTTAAACCCAGAAGCTGGATTTCAAAGTCTGTCTTCTTCCCCATTATGTAATTAGCTTCAATCACAAAGCTCTTCATAAGCTATGTCCAAATATCATAATGTGAACATATTCACTTGAAATGGCTGACTGGTTATTATGCAACTATTATTAGATGGACCTGAGTAAAGGGAACCGCTGCACCTCACCAACTTCTGAGAGTCCTTCACGACAGCACTGTCTTATTGCAGTTATTGTTGGATCATAATTTAAACTGAAACGGCATCTCCTCATTGAGAGCTGAGGCTCCACAGTTATTGCTTCCTAACAACAGCAATTTCTTTTGCTGGGACTTGCAGGAACTCTACAATATTTACTGAGTGCCTCTGATGAATCAAGCATTGGTCTAAGAATTATAGGAGATTAAAAAGTAAATGAGGAGGATCCTGCCCTTCAGTTCCCTGGGCTGTAGCAGGAAGACAGAGAAGCAAACCCTGGTAACCGCGGAGGTCCACGCAAAGTGCAAGAGGGGAGGAGAGAATGAGACTGGAGAGTCCATGGCTCTCTGGGAAGACCACACAGACGAGGTGAGATTCGAACAAGGATTGAATAAAGCAGACAGCGGGACTCTGTAAGGCAGATAATGGCCAGTTTTGGTGAGATTTAAAAAAAAAAATGGACTAGGAGTAAAAAGATAATTTTTTAAAATCCAAGCTTATTTCCACATCTGCCAATTACCATATGAGTATCACTGGTCAAACTATCCAATTTTATGAGCCTTAGTTTCTCCAGTTGTTAAATGGAGATTACATCTTTGGGTTCTAGTAAAAATCAAATGCTATAGAGTACTGAGAAAAGTTTGCTACTAAGTAGGCTGTGAAATACTGACTCTTTTCACTTATTTTTAACTTGTAGGAATGGTATTTAAGGGAAAGACAGTGTAAGCAATAGGCACATACAATGAGTGCCTTCTCATACAATAGGCACTTTAGAAGTAATCTCTCTACTGCATGACAATGTTTGTTTTTTGGAAACCTCTCATTGGCTGGGTGCTTTGCACATGTTGCCTCACTTAATGCTAACAGGGTTTTCAGAAGTTATTTAATCTCTGGATCTAGTTTTTCTCATCTGGAAGCAGTGATTAACATCCCCAATTTTTGGAAGAATGTAATAAGGCCCTTAAAATTCTTTTCATGGCTTTAAGAATTGAATGAGATAAGACATGCAAAGCGTAACAGGATCTGATGTGGATCAGATATTTGAGAGAGAGTTATTTATAATTTCACATTCTCCCACCCATCGATCCTCTGATGAGCATCTCCCCCAGCCCTTAGGTTATACCTTGATCTTTCTGTTACTAACAATTAAAACATTTCCTGTGCTTATAATTTACTGGAGTCCAGTGGTGGGAAGACTTTGCTTTGGTATACATCTTAACCCTGCCCCATTCTCTCTCCTTGTCTCATCTGTGACGGGGCATCAAGTCGGATGCATGTCACTGTGGCTGTGGGAAGGAGTAAGTAGAGTAACAACTGCACAGTACTCGGCGCCTCACCTGGCACACATCACACGCTCTGCATGACCTCGCCTAGGCTTCCTACCTGGATTTATGTCCTCCTTCAGGTCACCAGAGACCCCAGACTTCTTTCCATTCCTCAAACATGTCCAGCTCATTCCTGCCTCAGGGCCTTTGCACGTGCAGTTCCCTCTGTCTGGAATACTCTGGCCCAGATCTTGGCATGGCTGATTCTCACCATTCAGGTCTTGAGATGACTTCCCCAGAGACTCACACTCTGACCATCTGACCTAAAGTAGCTCTCTAGTCATTCTTACTGTCCTGTTTTATTCCTCTCATAACAGTTACTAGTCTCTTGATATTTTATTTCCATTTGCCATTTTTTTTTATTTCCATCTGAGGAGACTGAAAGTTTGGTGAGAGTGAAGACTATGTTTGTCTTATACAACATTCTAAGAATTGGGTAGAGCTCAATAAATATTTATTACGAACCTGTAAGAGGAGAATGGCAGTAGGACCTCCCTTATGGGCGTTTACCAGGATTAGCTGAGATAGAGCATACAAACAGCTTTGTACAGTCCCTGGCATGGGGTCAGGTCTCAGGGCATGCTGAGTCTACCGGCCTCAGAAGATGGAACAGGGCATACATGGTGCTGCTTTATTGCCCCTAGTCGCTCAACGGTCAGAAGGGAGAGACTGAAAACTCACAAATAAATGCATCAGTGTAGAACATGCTGTGTGAAATACACACTGGGGACTCCAGGTGTACAAAAGAGAAGGTAGTTAAAGTTTAAAGAGAAGATGGAAGGCTGAATGGAAGAGAAGATTCTCTGGACATCTAAGGGGTGAGGTTTTTGAGGCAGGGAAGATTGCCTTTGCAGAGGGGACAGTGAACATTTTGAGGTGCTAGAAGTTCAGTCATCCTGGAACTTGGGGTGCATGTCAGGAATGATAAGGGTGGGAAGGCAGATTGAGGGCTGATGAAAGGAAAGATTTTAGGAGCTTTAACCTTTCATCCAGGATAGGTCATGCATAGCAATAGAAACACAAGCAGACAGAACAGAACCTACCAGTTGAGTGTTCTGGGGCTTTTTCTTTGGTCAACACATAGCAAAATAATTAATATCTGTGTAGAAGTTATTAATGTTTTCAGCATCCCTGCAAGACTGCCAATATAGTTGCCATCATGTCCATATCATATGTGACAGTGATGGGGTCCAAACTGCTACATCTGCTGTGCTACAGTGCTTTGCTGGACAGCTTTGGGGGGCAGGTGGATGGATGGGGTTAGGGCCAGAAATCAAAGACTCATCGCAGGCTTGACCCAAGAGTATAGATATATTTTTCCCCGTGGTGATCTAGGAATTGTGCTAAGGGAAGTACAAATTACAAGAAGTAGGAAAGTCAAATCTAAGGATGGATGAGGGAAGAAATGTCACTTACCTGACCTCACCCCCTTTTACCTACCTCAACTTGTGTATTCTCCAGAAATCTGTACAGTTACAAGGAGCTTCACTGGGGGTCCCACCCAATTGATTTCTCAGTTTGAAATACCCATCTTATTCTGCTAAATAAGATAGCACTACAGTGAAGGACAGCATTAAGTTCATTACCACCACCATCACCACCATTATCACCATCACCATCATCATCACCACCACAATCATCATCACATCATCATCATCATCACCACCACCATCACCACCACCACCACCATCACATCATCATCATCATTACTACCATCACCACCATCATCATCATCATCACCACTACCACCACCACCACCATCATCATCACTACCATCATCATCATCACCATTATCACCACCACAACCATCAGATCATCACCACCACCACCACCATCATCATCACCATCACCACCATCAGCAGCATCATCATCACCACCACCATCATCATCACCATCACTATCACTGCCATTGTCACCATCTTTCATTAAGCTTTCTACATCTATTGAGTTAAAGTATTTTTTATTTATGGACTCATTTAATTTAATTTTCATAACAATCTCAGGTAGCTCTACTATCCTTATTTTATGTAGAGAGAAACTTGCTCAAAGTCACCTATCTTGACAGTGGCAGAGCTGAGATTTCCATTCAGATCTACTTTATTTCAAAGTTTGTGGTCTCAACAAATAATTCTAAGCCAACATTAAAGGGCCTTTTCTTACTTCATCACAATGTTTTCCAAAACTTCTATGGGCCATCATTGTAGCCAGTCTAGCTCCAGCAAATGTAAACAATGAAGTGGCAAAGTGAATACAATAGCACATGGGTCTTTGGTCCTCAGTTTTGCAGGCCTTCAGGCAAGGACCCTACAAATAAGAAAGATAAATCTGTACACCAGATTGAGGTGCTGAGACCCAAACTCACAGACAGTTAGTTAACCTCCTGAACTTTTCTGTTGTGAACCCCTTAACTTTTCAAGGCCAGGAACATAATTCCATATTACACCAACAACAAAGAGCTGACAAAATGTTTTAGACGAAGTTGTTCTGTGTGCTTCGAAATGCATAGAAGCACACACTTTGTGGAACGCCTTCACTGTGCTGTGTTATCAGTGCTGTTTGCACAATCTGCACAGATCTCCCCCTCTCCCTGTCCAAGGTGACTGATAGCACAGGTATCACTGAGGGGAGCAAAATTTTCTTAGTAAGAAATGATTAAATTTTCTTAGTGAAAAACGTTTTAACCATCCACTGGAAAATCATACTGTAGACTTCCTGTGGATTCCTTTCTTCACATTGGTGGCTTTAATTAGTTTGCTTGTTTGCCCTTTGAATAAAAGAATTTTTAGGAGGTGAGATAAAAATGGCAGTTGCCAGAAAACAACTGGCTGATTTTTCATTTCCATTATAAAATAAAACAATCTGTTCCAGAGTACTCCTACCCCTATTCTTTGTCAGGAACAGGTGAGATAAGTTTTCCTGAAAACTCTCCTATATCTTTCCTCTTAGTGAAAAGATAACCCTCACAAAGTGGCACACAAGGAGAGCTGTTTCTATTAGAAGTAGAAAGTTCCTTCAAAAGACTTGCTTTTAGACTATTTGGAGATGCATATTTTGTGATCTCAGAAAGGCCACTTTCCTTTGTAAGGACCTGTCTCCTCAGCTCCAAACTGACGTGGTTGAAGGGCTTCAAGGATGTCCTTAATCAGTGCAATTCTTTGCATAAAGTTCAGGGTTATCCCTATATAAACACTGTGTAGGGTACAATACAACTTCTATAAACACTTTGTGAGAATGATGGGCCATAAAGTCATGACCTTGTGCCAACTCCACCACCAAATGACGGTGTGACTGTTACCTTAGTAAGAATGTTGATCAGCTTCACTGGATGTGCTATGGCTCCTCCACTGTCCCTGAGAGAGCAGTGACAATGTCGTCTTATATTCCAGAGCCTATGGGAATGCTTAATACATAAGTGTGCACACACCCACTGAATAAAATCCTGGCATCATGTGGTGCATAGTAGGTACTTTATAAAACTTGAAATGTTTCGAATGAATAGGATAGTTGAAAGGATGGTTAGAAATGACCTCCATCTTGGACCATTGGCTCAAAATAGAAACCAGATTTAGGGACATGGTATTCTTTGATGCAATGGAACCCTCTCTGCCTCTTTGGAAGTTTGGATTGCTTGGTAGGTCCTGTGTGTTGATATTGATGGGCCCTGGTCTCATCCATGCTGCCTTGGGCATCAGTGCATCAGGCTCATTGCAGCTGCTATCCTCAGGCAAGCATTCATGTTTCTTCTCTAGAGACTGTGCTTCCCACTTCCTGATGCTTTGCTTGCTTTCTTGCTAGGCTGGTGCAACTGTGAGTCACTTGTTTGCCCATGGAAGCTCACATCATCTTCAGACATTGTGGCTAGCTTTTCTTTCCAAAGCCACAGTTGTGGTCATGTATGTAACATAAAGCTTGGATGGCGCTTCTCCTCACCAATGATGGTGCTGCTTCACCATAGATAGAAGACCCAGGAGCAAATCTGATGGTTTAAGAGGGCAGCAGCTAGATGACTAAGGGCCAATGTGTTGCCCAACCAACAGCATTTCTTGCGTTCTGGCATTTGAAAAGTTTTTGAGAGGAAACTACGAGCATCAGAATGATATTTAAGGGTTAGGTCAACTCAGAAGAGCTGTGTTTCTAGCTTTCCCATACCCTTTGTGAGGGGAAAGCAACAACATAAATTAAAAATAAATAACAAAACAACAGGGAAACAATAACAAGCCAACCTCCTAGGCCCTTCAAGCTAACTTCTGTGCTAAAGGACATGCAAAAAGAAAAGACTTCTCCATATCACAACTTGATATAAATATGACAAATAAGATTAAACTTGCCTAATGCAGCTGAGCCTTTATGGATTTACAGAGGACTCAAAGGGGATTAATATTTACTTGTCCTTTTTCTCAGAACAGTGAGTGTTCCCAGATTGAAGTAGCACATTGTCAACCACCAAATAACGTGATGCAAATGAACCATTGTGTCCCTCTGCTAAGCAGAAGCATGTATTTCATACCATGCTGTAGTTTGGATATGGTTTGGTTGTCTTCACCAAAACTTAGTTGAAATTTGAAACCCAATGTAGTCTGGTGAGAGCTGGGGGTCTCATGGGAGGTGGTGGGTCAAGAGAGCAGATTATAGTGAGTTTGCCTCTGGTGAGTTGGGATTAGTTCCGATGAGACTGGATTAGATCCTGAGAGAGGGTGCTGTAAAGCCTGGACCCTCCCTGAGACTTCTCTCTTCACATGTGTCCATTTCCCCTTTGACCTCCTCCATGTTTAGAAGGCAGCATGGAAGCTCTCTCCAGAAATAGGGTCATATCCTCGAACTTGCCAGCCTGCAGAACCATGAGCTGAGCAAAACCCTTTCTTTCTAATACCCAGTCTCAGGTGTTCTGTTATAGCAACACAACATGGGTGAAGATATCCTGCTGTTGAAGCAGCAGAGATAACTGTGTGATTAAAGTTACACTACAAGAGAGAAGTGCAAGTGCCAAACAAATGTTGCTTACATGGGACAAGTGGATCAGGGTTTCGCTCTAACCAAGTTTACACATTTATTTTATTAGTGCAAAAATCTTCTGTTTTGTTCTCGTTGGTGAAGTCATACAAGTTTCTTAATGCTTTTCATTTAAAATGTGTTATTACATTTTGGAGTGTATTTCTTAGAAATGAAAATTGCTTATTCAGAAAACTTTCCAGATATGTCAGAGAATCAACATTAAAGGGACAGAGCTGTGTGCAACTTTGGAACTAGCTATTTTAGCCATCAAATGTAATCACGCTGGGGTCATTGTCACATTTTTTAGTGTGTATGTGAACGTAACTACAAGGGTAATTGGTCTCTTGGCTGAAAAATTAGCATGCATTATTTCTAAACTGTGGAATAATTATAAGCAACCTAAATGTCTGGCTGATATCAAGATGTTGACAGGGCAGACCTATTGCATTTGTGGTGAATTTAAATTTGTGACTAATGTTTCTAAAGCAGGAGACCACAGCTTGTCAATGAGGACCAGTGCCCACAGACCTCTCTTCTCCCTGCAGTGATAAGTGGCTTTTAACTACAAGTATCTTTGCCCACACCCTCATTCTTAGTTTGTGTGAGTTGTCCTGGGAGATCTGGTGAAGGTCACAGGTTCATGTCCCCCACAGAATCATCGAGTAGTGTACAGAGTAAAAGCCCTTGTCACTGGCACCTTTGACATTCCTGTCCCTACCTGAAGAAGTGTGTCCTTGATCACAACAATTAGGGGAGCCTATATAGGTAAATCATTATGAAACACTCCTGAAAGACTAGTTAATTGACTATGTCTTTTATTGGGGGTCAGGGATGTTTTCTGTAATCTTAACCAACAGCATGTACAGAATACATTTTTCCTCTGGATGTGCTGTTTAAGGAATTCACTTGTTACTCATCTGAGTGAATATTAAGATCAGGCTAGGAACCGAAATGCATCTCTGTCGCTTTGGCAAGCTGTATCTGCCGTTCTGTGGCCACCATTTGGAATTTCCCCATATGAAACAACACAGAGAAGTCTCACTGCACATCTTACAAGGCAAACTCCGTCATGTTGCCCAGATGTTCCCTCACAGGCATGAGGGTTGGAAGGAGTATAAGAATATTCAGTCATAGGTGTGGTTCACCAATTACTCTCCCTATGCACCTACGGTGCATCTTACAAGGGTACATGTGAAATTTACTAGGTGTAGAGTATAAATGTCTTAACACAATAGCTA
Source organism: Galagoides demidoff (assembly GCA_963574575.1). NCBI lineage: Eukaryota > Metazoa > Chordata > Mammalia > Primates > Galagidae > Galagoides > Galagoides demidoff. The sequence goes on along the minus strand of CAUYQV010098665.1, from coordinate 6,219 downwards.
AGAAAATGCTGTGAAGGCTATGTTAACCAGTTTGATGAAAAAATTTCAAATTGTATATAAAACCAGCACATTGTACCTCATGATTGCATTAATGTACACAGCTATGATTTAATTAAAAAAAACCAATACTATTCAGTCATAAAGGGCAATGCCTGTGGCTCAAGGAGTAGGGCACTGGAGGTGATGGGTTCAAACCTGGCCCTGGCCAAAAGCTGCAACAACAACAGAGAAAAGAATATTAAATCATAAATGATGGAAATGAAAGATTATCCAATTGTTTTCTAGCAATGAGAGAGGACGTGTAAACCAGAGGAGTTGCCTTCATCCTAGTTAGAATATGCCAGAGGAATTGGTTGTGCAAACCAAAGACACGAGGATCTTCCTGATTCCCTAGGCAAGTCCTTCGTGGGTCAGCACAGTGAGCTGAGAGCTTTAGGGAGGTCCTGGATGTGCAAAAGAAATGTGTCATTGAAAAGTTCTATACGGAAGAGGCTTTGGGATTCTGGGGTCTTGAAAATGGTGTGAAGTGAAATATTCTCAATTAATATCACAACTGTGTGTGTCTAAGCCCATGTTTACTGTGTTTATGCTATTTATTGTGTGACTATATTTTGATTTAATGTCAGATTAGCATTCACTGATTGTTGAGAATCTTTGAATAATCCAGTCTTTCTCAAAGAGGTGAAGAACCAGTTTTTGAAAAATGTTCCTCTTTCCTGGATTGACGTGTGGTCTTTCTGCACGTGAGCAATCACCTGGGTTCAGCAGCATCCAGACCAGTCCATGCTCCTTTCAGTGAGGCGTCCATGGATAAGGCGCTGCGACACACTAGGAGGTTGCACTCTGATGTTATCAGGTCAAATTCTAAATGCGTTTTCTGCTCAGTTGTGTAATTTGTTGTAAATCAGCAGAACGTAGCTGTCTAACTGGCAGTGAGGCAGAGCGCACTCCAGTAGCTCTACACAGTGTATCACCTGCTTCATCTCCAGCTTTCTCGGGAATCCCAGCCAGGTGTGTGGGAATAAGGCACGGCAGAGACTGGTGAACTATAGTACAAATGCTTGTTTACAGGAGATGCCTTCAATTCCCAAAAACCCCCTCAGAAATGCTAAGTTTTTATATGAAATCTTCTCATTGCTCAATTATTATTACCTATCAATTAATTTAAACTGTTTAAAAATTTAGTATCAGCTAGTATGAGAGAAGGAAAGAAAATACACCTAATAGGCAGCTTGGGTGTGACTTCTAAAAACTCTCTTGAGGTTTCTAGAAATGAAACAGTTTCCAGAAAGTTCTGTAAATATCGGAATGCCAATTTCCTTAAAGACAATTCAATACATGAACAGGGAAATCTATAATAAAGTAAATAGGTATCCTTAAAATATGCTAGATTCAAATAAATGTCAGTGTTATAGCTGAGAGGTCGCTTCAGTCTGGGCACCTACAGCCTTGGGTAATTATTCTCCTTTTCCTGCAGGTTCATTAGAGGAATTTTCTAAGAAGCATCATGTTAGATTTGTGAAGACATTCTCAAAGCACCAAACCCATCCAGTGAAATGTAGGGTTCTCTTTGTTAAAAGTTTCTAAAAGGCTTTAAATATATTGATTATGTAAGATATTTTATGTTAGAATCAACATGAGAGGGCATAATTTTGAGTACCTCACTAGGAGATAAATAGCTACAGAATCAATCCTGTTATTTCAGTTATATTTTGGAATAAATTTGTTAGGAATACATGTGTCACACTACTCTGAGGAACGATGGTACCTGGTTTACTGGGGAAACTTCGTTATACTGAGAATTGGTGCAGAAACTTTTAACCGATGTGCTTCCATTTCTCTCCAGGACTCAGTTCTGGGGCCACAGTGACTGATTTGGAGAGGATGAGTCTGTGACCGGCAGTGCTGGACTAATGGCTGTGGGCATTGTAAATACACACTTCCGCTCCTTCCTAATGCACCTCTTGTAGGCATGCCACCAGTCCATCCTGGCCTCCCGAGCGCAGGACTCCGGACTTTGTTGCGTCTGAAATAGAAGTGAAAGTAAATATTGGAGATTCCAGGAGTGATCTGGGGAATGTGGAATAAGTGTCCCTGAGTGGTGAGCACCCATGGTGGGCAGCTGGCCTGTAGCATCTACTCAGTCCCGAGTAAATGAATGTGTGGAGATCACCTTCCCCTGGCCAGAGGGAGCCTACATTGACATTAACCCCACAGGCTGCAGATGGAGCAGAGAGCGTCCACAAAGGTCACTGTGGGAGCACGATTTATCATAGCAGGCCATTATCATAGTTTCCTTGCACTGTGAAGGAAGTTCCAGCAGGGAAGTCAGGAATTCAGCCAGAAAGACCAGGAAGCCCATCAGAGGTGCAAGCATGTACACTTGTGGGCAGCTAGAGCTCAACCCCTCTGGGGTGCTCTGGGAGCCTCAGGGTTATCTCATCTGAAGGTGAGGAGCTGGGCTACCCATCCACACCATGGCTGCAAAGTTCTCAAGCAAAGGAACATAGGTCCTGGCAGAAAACTGGAAGTCTGGGGGGTGTCTTACAGGTCAAGGGAACAAGTGTAGCACCAGCAGCATCAGTTACACAACCTCCAGAGTCCCTGAAGCTACTGGTGCCCCCAAGGCATGTGGGAATCGAAACCAGGCTCACCCTGCACACTTAAGAAGTTTCAAATAGCTTCTCTTTGTATTTTACAGTTGCAAATTTCTGGATATGCTCATTGAAATGGACTTTTCTGCTCTCTTGTCCGCCTCCATTTTTAAATTTCACATTTCTAATTTTCTGCTCCCCTCGTCTAGTTAGTTGATCGTTGTCTGAAGAGCAGGGTGAAGTAGGCACAAAGATGGCACTTCAGGTCTCAACTAGAGATTGAAAGCTCAGGTCTGTCCCCAGCTGGCCTCTGCCACCCACAGAATGAGGGAAATACTTTACTGATCATAAGCAGAGCCACCCTGAGTGCAGGCATGTTTATGCCAGGGCCGTGAATTAATTCTCCCAATTGCTATAGTAACCAATTTTGGTCTTGGGGCACCACACCCCATATCCTTTGATCGCATTGGACTGTAGCAAAGGCAGATGATAACAGTGATGGCTAATATTTATTGAGAGCTTGTGAGTGCCACCCAGGGTGCTGCTTTAAGTCTTCTCTGTGTTTTAATTCACTTAATCCATGCAGCGACCTTCCAAAGTTAGGTTTGTTATTACCTTTATTTTACAGATGAGGAAACTCAGGCACTCAGGGGTTAGGTGACTTTCCTGCATCACACAGAGCTAATGTGCCAGAGTCTAGATTTGAACTCACGCTTCTGTCTTCAGGGACAACCACTTCACCGTCACGCTGCCAGCTGCTCCCAGCTCCGTTGAATCGCTAGCTGATGAGGAGAGAAATTGCAAATTTGATTTTGTTGGCTGTAAGGCACAAAGGTCTGCTGGCAACTGGAACGTGCTGATGTCACTGCGCTCTCCGTGTTTAATATTAGAGAGAACATCACATTTGCAGACATATCCTCAGCAGGCAATTTGCCCAGAAAATAGAGAGCAGATTTCTGGACTTGAGAGTGGAGATGGGAAAGAGCTGCTCTCATTTGGAAGGTGAGGCTCAGGGAACGAGTCCAGAGCCCTGTGAAACGGAACACATTCTCACACTGTGGTTTTGGTTGAGCAGGCATCCTGGGATGGAAGGTCAAGAGGGGTGGGGGAGACCCTGATTATACATTTTTGTTTTCCTTTCACTCAGAGAGCAGTCCAGCCATGGGAGTCTGGACGGTTTGTATTTTGGAGCAACTTGGGCAGCATTTAAATAAAAGGGTTGCACAAGTTCAAATGGGAAGGGATTTGGGCCTCTGTGATATAGCAATCTTCTTTAAGTCTTTGGTGTATTGTGAAGATTTCTGCACATTTTTGCTATCAAAGTATAAAGATCAGTTTTAAGAAGGGGAAACATGATTGACCTAGAATCATCATTTGTCCAAAAGCCCACACCATAGATGGGAGGTTTCTCTTCTTGCAATAATTTCCAACCAAGGTCAAGTTTATCCTCAAAATCCTTAAAGTCAGCCCTTCACAAACCTCCCTTCCACTCTCCTAAATAGTAGAGTTTCAATCTGGTTCTTTGTCATCCCCACCCCCTGGCCGCCCTTCCTCTCCCTCCTCATTTCTAAGCAATGTCTGGCCAGTGAACTTGGGAGAGTCTTTTCTGTTCTTTCCCTCTTCAGGCAAAATGTTTGTCCTGGAACATGTAAGACTTAGAGAGTTGATTTTTAATTTTCTGAAAATAAATTTCTCTCAGCTTCACTGCAGTCTGACAGTTAGCGTGCTGGCTGAGCAGTGATGCTCATGTCTACATCCCTCCCCAGGCTTGCAAGATTTGGGTGCATTTCCCTTCTGTTGAATGATACAGAGTTAACTTAAGAATTTCTGCTCCCATACACTGAGCCAAACCCTGAATAAAGGGAGGTACAGCACAACATGGTGCTCCAAAGTCTTTGACCTTCACCTGGGATGCACCCTCATCAGTTTGGGTGGCTCTTGCAGTGTGGGGCTTCTCTGAGTGGCTGCATTTTCAGACTCAAAACATTTTCCAGCTTACGTCAACACTATACAGTGGTCGTCGCACTAGAGTGATTTGTTCTAAATTCACTATTAACATGCAAGGCAGCTGCAGGAAATTAGACAACTGCAAAGCCTCTCTCCAAGAATGTTCCAATGCTGATATCTGGAATGTTTGATCCAGAAACAAAGGGAAATCATAACCTTTTTGGCGATTGTATTACTAACAAAGATTTTTGCTTTTCTTAATAATTGGTTTTAGTTCAAATTATTTTTATTTTAGGGACACTGGTGCTGGCCAGTAATTTGGGCTTGCTAATAAGAACCCTGTTCATAGGTTGGATTACACATACAAGATCAGTAAAGACTTCAAAACTGTGTCCCTTCAAGCCAGGGTGGAATAACCGAGAAAAAAATGAAATCTTCTCATCTGTAAAATGGGGCAAATAAGGAAGGAACTATGAATGCATAAAATGAATTTACGTAGTATGATTCCAAAACACAAAAGTTACATGATCTTTGATCTAAAACCACAACCAGATATTCCGGTACAGCTCAGTGTATTTGGCACTTAAATACAATGACCTTTCTGAAGGAATGCATGCTTTGTGAAGTTCAGACCTGAGTCCAACTTCACAGAGTTTGAAGTTTTTAAACCAACCTTAAATCTTGTATGGTGCCAGTTTTGAATCCCTATGTTTCAAAAATGCTTGACAAAATGCCAGTGGGTTCTGGAGAAGGAGCAGCATCAGATCAGATGGGCACGGCTGGACCGCCGAGGTGCTGGGCTCCTGGACGGCCCGTTTCTCTCTCGCTTCATTTTCCTTCTGCTTTCTCTCCACGCTCCCCAAACGTGCACCAGATGTATTATCCCAGTGTGCAAGCTTTGCTCTGATTTGGGGCTTTTACTCATCTTATCTCTACTTTCTAATCAAAAGATACCAAAAGTCATAAAAATCAGGTTAAATGCCCCTGTCCTAACATGCTACTCCAGGGAAACTCTGAAGCTTTGCAAAGGCCAAGATACCTTATACTAATCCTTTCTTTGCATTAAGAGCCCTGAAAGAATAATACTATCTCAATAGAACATGGCAGGGGAGGGTTACCTGGGTGGGGAACTGCAGAGGGCAGACCCACCTCACCCATTCGAGAACAAACGCCACACCCAGAAACTCTGAGGGCCTGAGGGACAATGTCAAGCAGTCCAGCACTTCCTGGCAGTGGAGGCAGGAGGCTGTGCTGTAAGAACGGATGTCACCAAGGGGAGACTGGGCAGCTGGAGACAGTGCAAGGCCATCAAAAACCTGGAATTCATCTTCTTAGTTATTTATGTTAACCGTTTGATGAAAATATTTCAAATTGTATATGAAAACACCACACTGTACCCCATGATTGCATTAATATACATGGCTATCATTTAATTAAAAATAATAATAAAATTAAAAACCTGGAATTCAGAAACCAATCAGGAGCCAGAAAGGTAAGATTTTTTTTTTTTTTTTGAGACGGAGCCTCAAGCTATCCCCCTGGGTAAAGTGCCATGGCATCACAGCTCATAGCAACCTCCAACTCCTGGGCTCAAGGGAGTCTCCTGCCTCCGCCTCCCAAGTAGCTGGGACCACAGGTGCACGCCACCACGCCCGACCATTTTTTGGTTGCAGCCATC